>JAGTTF010006035.1:0-80377 GCA_019095985.1 Streblospio benedicti
TGAAATAATGAAATCAATGGGATCATATCAATATATGATTATTTTGCAAAATACCATACATGTATCATGCATTAGGGATGGTTCACAAATTATGTCACCTGATTTTTGTTTTGGTTTTTTACACCCCCCCCCACCCCCAGTCACCTTTGGTCAATTTTTCAGCAACCCACCCACCGCCCTCTGTCAATTTTCATCATCTTTTGCTACCTCCCCTTCCGGGTGAAGTCACTTGTGAACGATGCCTTAGTTAAAAGCAAAACTACTGACTCAGTAGCCCAGCAAAAGTCTAATATGCTATTTCCTTTGTTCTGTAGTTGGTAGAGATGGCCGTGTTCGGCGTGGCCGGTTCCAAGACGCCCCGACACATGGACCAAGACAAGACGAAGGTGAGTGTATGCGGGGGTGCGTGTGTATAACAATATCTACGTCCTAGGAGTGTGGGCTATTCGGGTGGGCGATTTACGAGAAGAAAGTTGATATAAAACGCCCACGGCACTCAGTACAGACTAACACTTTGCAAGGATGCCAGACAAACGTTTTTCTAAACCCATACAAATGTCAATAGTGATACAGTCTGTTTCATAATCACAGTTCATGCATCATGAACGTGCACATGCGTGAGTGCGTCATTTCAATCAAGTAACACGTGCGTTTGTTTGTGAGACGCACGTGTTGCGATTTCAAGCCCTTTTTTACGTTAGACGTAGGTTCTCGGAAAGGTCCACAGGCTAGTTGTACAACATGCATTTTAATGGAGATTCCTACCATTAATTTCGAGCTTCTTATTCAATCCACACGTTCTTGAATGGTAGACTGAATGAACATGCAGTAGTTTGAAGGAGATTACCGTAGACCGACGATGATCCGGCACCGGCCTGTACTTGTGACCAAAATAGCATCTGTTACCTGTAAGAACTGTCAAATCCAACGTGTACAGCGTGTTCATAACACTGGCTCCCTGTCAAGCAACGCATAATTTTCAAGATTCTAACACTTACTTTCAAATGCCTCACTGGACTTGCACCATATTACCTGTCTGAACTCTTACAACCATACTCACCACCTAGATTACTGCGGTCATCAAATAATCGATTGCTCAAAGAATTTAGATCAAGAACCAAGTCTTATGGTGATAGAGCATTTAAAACAGCAGCACCTAAATTATGGAATAAACTTCCACTGTCCATTCGACAATCCAAAACTCTTGCATCCTTTAAATCACAACTAAAGCACCATTTGTTTAAGGAGGCCTACACGCGTACATGAACATTTAGTGGAATTTACGCTATATAAATTGTATTGTATTGTATTGTATTGTATTGTATAGTATTGTATTGTAACAATGGCGGACCACGTCGTCGGAAATATTTGCTGCTGTTGCTATAGTCTGATGTGTTCTGTGTAAATGTTGTATAAAAGCGACCCACCACGTGTGAAATTCTAGGGACCGGTTTTACCGTGATTGTAGCATGGCATTTTCTCAGTAATTGGCGATGATTGGTGCATTTTGGAGACAGGTGATGGCCCACCATGGTTACAAGTACATGTGTAATGGGCCAGAAAAGTTAGGTGGCCGTCACCAGTAACTTTAAAGTAAAAAATGTTTGTGAATTATGCTGCATAGTTGCTACTTGCGTGTCTTTAAACCCACACCATACATCTTCACTACTGTATCTATTTTACAGGCGGTATGATGTACATGGCGGCGGTGGCGGCAGTGCAGGAGCCTGGGCCGGTCCCGCCGTGCAGGTGGCTCGTCAACGTGCAGGGCCTGCAGCGGCGAGAGAATCCTGCTGGACCGCCTCGTGATAGAGGTGCAGTCAACAGGACTCAGTGCTACGAAATGTCCTTGCGGCTACCAATAAGAGAAGCAGCTGGCGGCTTGGGTGGCCATCAGATCGGCGTGAAGATGGTCTGCTTGGCACTTTCCCTTCCCGTCAAGTCCATGGTGAGTGGTGGCAGCAATACAGTAGACCACCAATGGGACTGACCTCAAGTGGTCTCAATAGAGAGGTGGTCTTTTTATGGCAGTGCATTTGGGTCACTTTATGGACGTTTGGGAGCATGAAAAATGGCCCTATTACAAAGGTGGTCTTAATTGTTGGTTCTTCTGTATATGTTATGGACATTCCCATTTAGTGAAATCAATTATTATAAGAGCATGAAAGCAAAAGGCGTGAATCAGAGTTGTTCATGGTACATGGTTTATGCCAGTGACGCAAAACCCTAGGGTTTGATACTAGGCTCCATAATTGGTGTTATGGTATTGTAGTTCCCACTTCCCCGTCCTCACCCATACACACAAATACCACAATTTGTTCAGCTCTTTCACCCACATCCCACTTTTATAACCCCCGCCAGGATCCCCTTGTTCAGTGAGGCAGAACTTTGCAATTCTATGCCACGCCTTTCACCTTTGCATTAGCAAATAAGAACTTACCTCTCAAACAAGCTACCTGCATTGGTAGGTCCATAGTGACCCCAAAACAAACATTGAACAGAACACAATTGTTTACCCCCGCCCACGTGCACTTCAAAGAGTTGCCAGTTCATTGTTTGTACGTGCTTGTAGGTGCACATCTCGCTGCCGGATTTCTCCCCTGGGATGGACATGGCTCTTCAGACCTGGCCCTACGTGATAAAACCCGTCAAGACCGTGCTGCCAACCTCCTCTGTGGACTCCATGGACAACCAGAGCATGCAAAAGACTATGTACGACCGGGGACAGAAGTCTACCTTCTATCAGTATGATGTGGATTATAGTAAAGACATGGAGTGGTTTGATTGTGATGTAACTCCCAATCAGGACGCGCAAAGTGTAACTTTACAAATCTGTTTTAGCGCTGATGATAGCGATGTTGCGACGTTTAATAAAATTAATAAGTTTAATCAACCTATTACTGGAGATATTTTATTTGAAATCAGGCCCAATGCGCTGGTCACAACAGCCTCTGATTAGCCCTGCACCATCAGTTTCAACCCCTTTGTTCTCGACATCAAATTACGATGCAGGAGTTTTAACTCGCAATCAAACTTCTCCAGTGTCCCATACGTTTTCATAACCGATTGCAGGTCGTTCATTTACAGATAGTATAATAAATAATATATAATATATAATATAATAGTATTTTGTGTTTTTACGTTTTGGCTTACATCATATAAATATGAGTGGTTATCACGATTTACTATGGTTTAAAGTTATACATGCCTTTTTAATGATAGAATAGGTCTAAATGTACTTAGTGTAGCGTTGTATTGATTTCGAACGTTCAGATTCCTTTTCAAATGAGATGACCAATAAAAATACTGAATACTGAGTGATTATGATTTTAATCTATCTATACAACATAATGCACACCTGTTAAAACCAGGTTCTAAATACATACACTTATTGGAATACACGACTTTAATTATGTAATATGTGATTGCTATATACAAAACTGTACACTTTTACAAACAAATCGTAATCAGGATGATGGAACACATTTGTTTACTTAATATTTGCTGTCCAATAATTCCTGAAAAGATAACATAAAAATAAAGTGTTTTAGTAACGGGTCATTATTAATTATTGCTCTACAATATTGCTGCAAGCAGTTTCCATAATATCCGTATTTTGTAAAATAGATACTTCCTTCCTCGTCACTAAACCCGTTCACACACATCCGTATGTTTTTTTTTTTTTTTTTGTTTTTTTTTTTTTGTAAATAGCATCCAAACAAGTACTAAATGATATCACTGCACACACGATTGGTTTCCTGGTGCCAAAGTCTAAAAGAGAATTCCTAGTAAGATTAAATGTAAATAAGCATGTTCAAATAGCATATTATCGCCACCTACGGGATGTGTGTGAATACGTTATTTCATAACAAAATCATACAAACTATCATGTAAATTTAATGAATCATAAAAATAGTATTTATCTTACGAAAATATAAGTAAGTAGCTTCATTTGGACACCTCAAACATTATTATTGGTTCATTAATAGCTGTGCTAGAAGGTTTAAACAAAAACATATGCGGAATGTGTGTGAAGTGCTCTAGGCATCTAGGCATCATCATCGGGCGTATCGTCTGTGTTTCCAGTATAGTCTGCAGTACCATCTTCAGTATCTTCAGTATCTCCAGCCGGGCAGGATGCCGGGTAGCAGGTGACGCACATGTATGTGCCGGGAGCTGCAGTGTAAATACATTAACAATGTGACTTGGAATTCACAAATGACTTTTCCTGACCAGCTACGTGGCCAGCTAAATGAATAACATTGGGGTTTGGTAAAATAAGGGTGGACTTTTTACTTTTGCTATCTTCATACATCATGCCACTTGACAAGGCCACAGTCTTAATTTCTCCGCACACAAGCGAAAAATCAATTTCTAATAAGAATATTATGAAATGATATCATATAGTTGGTCAATATATTTGCACACATTCATATTAATCTAAAAAAAATCTAGCCTGGTCAAAGTTTTTTTTATTTTTAGTATATTTTTAATAATACCATTATATACTTAAGTACCCATTATGATAAAGAAATAGAAATGTTTCCTTTTCCTAACATAAAGATCGTTTTGATCAACTACTATGCACGCTATGCGTGAATAGAATTGTTTAACACAAAGCAACCGGAAACTCCTGGTCCCATCGCAGCACTTAATTAATCAGACATTAAAGTTACAAGAAGAGGGAAATATACCGATTTTGATGACTAGATACGTATCACAGAAGCCATGTGTACGGTCACTGTATAAACATTAACCTACATTATGTACATGACCTATGACAAGAGCTTTGCGTAATATCCCTGTCCAGTAGCACACTGTTGTTTTTAATGGCGCGGGCTTATAAGAAAGTGGGATGTGAGAAAACAGACCAAAAAATAGGGATATGCGAAAAAGGCCAAAAATAGGGATGTGGATGTCAAAGAAGTGGGATATGGGAGAAAAGCCTGAAAATTTGTGAGATGTTGGAAAAGAGGCCAAAAAATCAGGGGTGTGGGAAATAATCTAAAAAATTGGGGATGCGAGTTTCTGGACCCCTTATAAACCCCCACCCTTAATCATTGAGCTGCTATGCATGATTTTTCATATCTATGAACTCTGTGTAATTTTTAGACAAACAAACCAAATCACGTGACTTTTCACGTGTTTTACAGTGCATTCTGGGATTTCTTTTAGACAAACATTGATAGAGACTAAATCAGTTTCCTCGTCTTCGCCATCACACGGTCTGGTTGATCGAGACTAAATCACCTAGCGGCCAAAACGGGTACTACGATCACACCCTAACATTATGGTAATATTTTTATTAGCGAACCCGTGTATGATTGGCGTGTATTGAAATGGTACAGAACAGAAGGAGTTACCTGAGTTACACATGGGACGCAATCCGCCATCCTGATACAGTTGGCATTGACGAACACGAGGACGTTATTGATGTAGAACGCCAGCTCCTGGCACGCCTGGTAAAAAGGTTGCTTCAGTGAATTTTACAGTTTAAAAAAAAAGGATATGGTTGGTTTGTGTTATGATAAATCAGTATGTAATAATCACCAGTAAGATCCTTAAATTAACTTAATTAGATGGTAATGAAACGTAGTCAAAATGCACCATAGATCCTGTAATTTTATTGAATCATAAAGATAGTATTTATCTTACGAAAATATAAGTAAGTAGCTTCATTTGGACACCTCAAACATTATTATTGGTTCATTAATAGCTGTGCTGGGTCGGAATCATTTCACACAGCAGCAGTGGTTTAAGACATGCTAAATGTGACACTATCAAATGCTAGTTTCCAAGTACAATCATCCCAACATGTATAATTATCTCCAATTGGCATTCGTTACTTTACCAAGCAAGTTACAAGTAACTTCAGTATTTAGTTACCAGTTGCTCCGTCCCACACATGGCTCCAAAGAGACCGCAGTCACAGGCTAAAACAATAAAACAATAATGGTCAGTTTAGTTTAGTGTAACCTGGACATCACACTGCTATAGCAGTGCTATCAAGAGATCTATGCTCTATGACTTGTGTGCATAACCATTCAATCATCCTTCTGAGCTCACTGCTCACTTTAGAGTATGTCGTGCTTGATTTTGGATGACAAATTGTGATTGTTTAATGCAAAATTAGCATTCTCTGTCAACTGGCTAGTGGCATGGTGCCCTCACGTCATATGCAATAGACAGCCTGATTGAACGAGGCAACGTTTGCTTAGTATAGGTAGTATAGGTACATTAAAGTTGTGCAAATGCTTTTAGAATGTTATCTTATCATTTTATTACTAGCATTGATATAAAATGCATTTGTTTTGCAGTCGTAGGAGTAGATCTATGATTATCAGGCACTGCTTACCCCAAATATCAATTCCTACTAGTTGGAGGAATCTACTTTAAAGGAAAGTGAAATGTAACGCCAATATACAAATCCCTGTGCTTTTGTGGCCGGGTGGGTAGGGAGTTTAGACTCGTGGACAGAAGGCCGTGGGTTCGGTTCCCTGTCGGGTCTGGTTGTGGGTGTTGAGCAAACTCATACCTAACTAGTTGCACACAGCTCCGTGGTACCTACACAGGTCGTTGGGTTGAAAGCGTGAATGAGTGATAATGTGAGTGATTAGCATTGTGCGCTGAATGTGCTGCCGATGGAAATATGTGAGAAATGATCAATTGACGATCAATAAATGTGCCAATGACCCGGTGTAATTGTAAAGTCGTGAGAGCAAAATACTTGGATCTTGACTATAAACCACCACATTTACATTTACATCCCATCAACTTGACAGTCACAACTGCGAACTATGACTTTTGAGAGGTGTTTTATATTTATGATGCAATTACTAGTTGTGAAGGTGCGATAGCTGCACCCATTAAATGACACAGGCTGCTTAATCATCATTCATACAGCTAACTTGGCACCCTATATCCATAAACAATAATAATTGTCTTAAGTTGTTGGCCCCCCGCGGACAAGAAACTGATTTATTGCATCAAGAGTAATTCTATTTTCTAGATATGTATATTTGTGCATTATGATTATGGGATAGCGCAATAATGATAATATATTTCATCATTTGTCTAAAGACCAATGGCAGATCCGGGTTTTTTGAAAAAAAGGGCAGTGCGCACTTAAGGAAAGGAGGGGGACGGGCATAAGGGATTTCATGAAAAACCCTATGAGATTGAAGTATTTTGGTGGGAAAGGGGGTCTGCCTATAAAAGACAATGTATGAATATACCACATATTCGTGCTAAAACGTCGTAATTGTATCAGTCGTATGCGATTCGAGCAGAAACAAAGTTTGAATCTATAAACACGTCACAAACGAAACCACGGTTTTTCAATCCTTCCTTGAAAACTGAATGAAAATGATCTAGGTGTTATGATTTTGTGCTCCAATGAGTACCCTTCTAGCTCGTGTGTTGTAGAACATGCATCAGCTTTGGTGTATATAAACTGACCCACGATATATTGTAAGTAAACGTGTCCCACTGACTTATGAGGACTGAGGTTTTGTCAGGATGGTGAGTGTTGTACTGGGTAAATAGGTGCCAGAGTGGTAAAGGTAGAGGGTTCTATCAACACCCGCGAGAGTTGCATTGCAATAAAGTCATTTGTATTTAAAACAGTCAACATTTGACTCATCAAAATGTTGAACTTGTTGCATCCAACTAGCTGCAAGAACAGAAAACACGTTGAAACCCTCACCGCATATTCTTATAATTCATATCAATGGTTACGAATCATTTCCGGTACCCAACTTTGTTTGTTTGTGAGACGCACGTGTTGCGATTTCTTACGTCAGACGTACGTTCTCCATTCATATCAACGTTACAATTTGACCACGTCATGATACACAAAGCACAGTTCGTTGACACTGTTGGCCGTATATTGGGCGAGGCAGTAAACATGTGATTTGTCATCACAACATGCTGCACTAGCACCAATCACGGGGGTAATTGAAACACACTATAGAGCTAAAATAGAGTGCAAATTAGATGGTGGAGATTATTCGATATTCTCATGTACGGTAAAACCTCCAATTAAGACCACCTCTTTATAGAGACCATCTCTCTATTGACACCACTCTTCATGGTCCCAAACTTTCATAAAGCTCCCAGAATGGACCTCTGTATAGAGGCCACCTCTCTATTGAGACCACCTAACACTGGTCCCTAAGGTGGTCCTAATAAAGAGGTTGTACTCTACTAGCAGAAGCAGTTGGTTTTTTTGGGGTGAGTAGGGGGTGGGTGGCCATAAACTTCTTATGTATATTGAAAACCAAACCATACATCTAGACAAATTTCAAGTGAACTTTTCCTAAGGCCAATTACTGTGTACATGTACAGTACGTGCCTAAAACAAGCCTATGTATACTTTTTAGACTTTATCCACTCGTTGTGCACAAGTGTATATATTTAAAAATAACTATTTGCTTTCATTTTTAAAGTATGACACTGGTTTTGAAATTGCAAATATTGGTTTAAGGTTACACGCAAATAGTATATAGTCGACATAAAGTACAGTAGAGCCTCTTAATTAGGATCACCTTTGAGACCAGTGTCAGGTGGTCTCAATAGAGAGGTGGTTTTTTTACAGAGGTTCATTTTGGTAGCTTTATAAATGGTTTGGGACCGTGAAAAATGATCTTATTACAGAGGTGATATTAATTGGAGGTTCTACTGTAGTTTTCATTTCTATTATTACAAAAACCGCTCATGTCTACCATATATTAGGTGCAAAGATGAAGAGGAAGTACAATTGTGAACGCCTCTAGCTCTAATAGATATAAGGTCTTTTACAAAACCTAGGAATCCCAATAAGAAACTGGTTAAAACTATGTAAACATCCTGGCCTGAGTTATATAAAAAAACCATACTATATTTTTATATAAAGTATTCATATATATTAACAGCTGCAGAAAGCAGCAGCATATGCAATTCTTGTTGTGATTTACCAGGTAAGGATTAGTGGTCTTATTTGATGTAAATGGTGAAAATAAACTCATTCTTCTTATTTTTATTCTGTACAAGTATTAGACATTCTGCCATCACTTACTTGGGGTGAGATGCCAGCTGATCGCGTACTCCCGGTTCCGGGTGCCTCGGGAGCTCATTTTCAGATCAATCTCACTCCCGACCTGTGAAGTAAAAATGACCATTACACTGGCCGCTTCAAACAAGCATCTTCCTATGGTCCCGTTTCCATTCAGACAAAATGTGAGTGTCAATGTACAAAACCCCAGCTCATTGGTGAGCTTTCCACGATGGACAATAGGAAGACAAACCACTACTTAGAATGCACGTACAATTAGAAATGGTTCCACCTACGGCTGCTACACCTGCACAGTTCATAGTTCATTTCATGTTTAAATAATTATGCAAATGATTTTATATAGAAGAGCAGCGAGCACACATGTTTCTCCCCGGCGGAATTCCCCAATATTAAGGGAGCATTCACAATTGAACCATATTTTGACACTTTCTGACCCCCACCCCCTCGTCTACTTTCGTTAACTTCATGCCCCCCCGCAAACTTGAGAACACCCCCCTCCGTCGACTATGACAGTGATGTCACTTTCATGACATCCTAACACAAACCCCAAACCCCTCAGTAAACCATCCAATATTATTAATATAGCCAATATTTAAGATATGGCTTGTTAAAATTGAATCTGTGTGCAGTTTTGTCACGTCATGTCATAGAACAATTGGGTTTCATATGGGTAATATATAATGTGATTTATGACCAAACATTCCAACAAATACAAAGCATTTATTTTATCTCCATTCTTTATACTACAACCTTAAATATCAATTTAACTTTGATATATCCTTAATGCAGCAGCCCGTCAACTTTTGGAGTGACCACCGCCCCTATCAACGTTTATCAACTTTTGCTGACCCCACTCCCCTTCAGGATTGACGTCAATTGTGAACGCTCCCTAAAGCTTTTCCCTTCACACGGGGCAGCACAGTTCATAGTTCATTTCATGTATAAATCAATGCAAACAATTTTTTATATAGGTAAGAGCTTTCTTGCCATAACATTGAGAGTAGAATTGATTTTATTTAAACACGCTCATTAGCTATGTATTTGATAATATATATTAAATGGGATCTTTTTTTATCTATAGCTGACTATTGGATATCAAAAATAGTCTTATATTTCAATGGCTGACAGTCCATCTTTTAAAAAGAAATGAGGTCATTTTCTTGGAAGAAAACAACCTCGAAGGAGTGTAGCACTGAACAAACACTACGCCGAGGTTGTTTTCTTCCAAGAAAAAAGATGGACTTTGAAAAAGATGGACTGTCAGCCATTGAAATATTAGACTGTTTTTAATATCCAATGTTCAGCTATAGATAAAAAGAACTCATTTAATATATAGAATTGATTTAGTGTATATAGAGAGCAGGAGCACACACGTGTCTCCCCGGCGGACCCCCCCCCCCCCCCCCCCCACTCACCCGGGGCAGGCCCGTGATGCGCCCGTCGATGCAGTAGTTGTCGTCCGCCACCGTGTCGTAGTCGATGGCGCCCCACTGCTTCATGAAGACCCCCAGGTAGTCCCCGGCAGCCACCTCGGTCCGGGGGCCCGGGCTCAGGGCGAACTGCAGGGGAAGGCAGGTGGTGAAAATAACGTACTAGACCGCCGAACGGAAATCCGTGAATGAACGTTAATTCTGATATCTGATTTTAAACATATTAAACAGCATGGACTTTTTTATTCTTTTGTTTTACTTCACTAAAACACAAAACAAAAAAAAAAAAGATCAAACCTTTTCAACCACACATATTTCATTTACAAATTTGAAAAAGGAGTCTGTTGACTTGAAACATGTTAATATAATAAAGATATGTAAATGAAAAGGTTTGATCGTTTTTTTTGGAATAGTGAACAGCAAAAGAATGAAACAGACAAAATAACATGAATCCATATGCTGTATACCAAGTTACTAGAATACTTTATGTGATTTTAAACACTTTTATCATTCAAACAGCATCAAACTTTTTACATAATCTAATGTATTTGACACCAACATCAACGTAGATGTTCAATATATATTCAGTGTATCAATGTGAAATGTTTAAAACCACATTATCGGAATAACGTTCATTCACGGTTTTCCGTTCGTTTGTCTAATTGTTTCTGGTAAGTTCAAATTCTGTTTATATCATGAATATAATGTGGTAAAAGTCAATGTGCTGGTTTATAGTCCTGATCCAAGTCTGGCTCTCACGACTTTACAATTTACACCAGGTCATTGGCCCACTTATTGATCGTCAATTGATCATTTCTCATATACTTGCATTTGGCAGCACATTCAGCGCACAATGCTAATCACTCAATCACTCACTCACTCTTTCAACCAAATGACCTGTACCTAATTAACGTGTAGGTGCCACGAATCAACTCCATAAAGAAGCAACATGTGTTGAATACGGGATGAGTTTGCTCAAACTTACATTTGTATTTGGAAAGTTCATGTTGACTTTATAATTGAAATGTAATGTAATTATCCCAAATGATGTGTAAAGGAAAGGTTTTGATCATTTTAGAATAGTTAACAGCGAGAGAATGAAAGAGACAAACTAGCATGAATCCATATGCTGTCTACCAAGTTACTAGAATACTTTATATTATTGGCTTTAATCCGTACAAACTGCAACTGTTGGCAAATACTTAGTGACACTCACAGAATTGACACCTGCTACGACGTCATTTTTCTGGATGGTCTTCAACTTGTTCTTCAGTATGAACGTGCAGTTTCCGGACTCTGTTTTCTGCCAAACGCCCAGTTCTATTGCTGACTGGGCCGGTTGCTATGGGAACGAGAACTAAGGCTGTTATATTTGCTATTCTCACACTGCAGGTATGTAGATTATGATACAGAAAAGGCTGTTATACTTGCTGCACCCAAAAGTCTATACAATAACGTCTGCGATGCCTAGACGGGAAGGGGAGTGTTGCTCAAATATGTTGGACTTTTGTTAATCACCAATTATGTGGATTCACGCATTCTTAGAAATATCTTAATTCAAAATCATTTCATTGTACATTAATTAATTTTAAACAATGGCTGTTGTACACACACTATTCTTTTCCAGTAGCTTTTAAAGAAAGAAAGAAAAAAGAACATATTGAAATAAACACATGCGCATCATGGTAGGGTGTGTGTATGTGTATACTAATATGATTTACAGACGCTATACCATACACATTACTACTATTCAATATAATAGTAGTAATGTTGTATAGTATAATGGTTTTTGTAAATCATTGTAATATACAAACCACACACCCTCCCATGATGCTGGGACCCATGAAATAGCACTTCAAAGTTCACAAAAATCCATAGATTTGGCATTCCAGTGTATATTCCGTGAGACTGAGACGCCAATGGTCAGACTGACCACTGGCAGATCCAGCACTTAAGGGATCTCATGGCTTTCATTCACGCGATCGTTGCCAGACATGCCAAAACCCTATGAACATGACATATTTTGGTGGGAAAAGAGAGGGCGCAATCTGCCTAGTACTCACACACTTTGTGTGTTATTTAAATAAAATTGTTAGGCTCTAAACAAATACCATACAATATTACTACTTTAAAGATTATTGCTTTCCCGGTGCCAAAGTGAAAAAATAAAATTTCTCGTAAGATCTTATACAAATAAACATGTTCAAATACCCTCTTAACGACCTGCACGAAATGGATGTGCATGCAACAAATTGCACCATAGATCATATAATATTGATGAATCATAACAATTGTGTTTATCATGCCACAATATAAGTAAGTAGCTCTATTTGGACACATCAAACACTATTATGGCTTCATTAATAGCTGTGTTACGATTGTTTAAACATTAAAGTGCACGGATTTGGTGTGGCGGCTCCACCAGCCTACGTACCTTGGCATGGAAGTCGACCCCGGTGACATGTCCTGCTAGCGGGACGCGGTGCCTCACGTCCACAAACACCATCTTGCGAAACACGTCCACGCGCGCACGCTCGCGCACGCCGAACCCCAGCTCCAACCCTGGAAACAGGCTTAAGGCTGTCATGTCTATCTTTTATGGCACATCAATAGAACTTGCCGAACCATTTGGAAATATATACAATTGTATCTATATGCAGTCTTCCGTGTCTTCATAATCAATCATATTTCTAAACTGGTTTCATGAAATGTACCCAAAATTCATGTTTGTAAACATTTATATATCGTATCAGCCTAAATAAATATTTCTGACCCGCTAAGTTTGGCTTCGGCACACGGGTGATAGAGGCTGCAATTTCATGCAGAGGAGATATGGAAGTGACAACTTTTTATGGGTCAAAACGCATACTAATAATTGTAAAATCCTAAGTTATTGGGAACAACATGTGAAGTGGGTTTTTTTTAAAAAACAAACAAGATTATGAATTCAATCTATCTAAGGAGGCTTTTGATGCAATACTTAGTTTGTTCGTGGCTTGTACAGACTTTGTTGATGAATGGAAAATTGTAGTTTAGATATTTAATGGGGATGCGTCAAAACACGGTGTCTATACAATTATTCGTAGTGATGCTTTAAAATTGTAATTTGAAGAGGTTAATTGCAATTACTGATGGAAAATAACTCACCACATACTGAGGCAAGCAGCAGCAAGACGACCACCAAGGATTCCATGTTACTCCTCTGGAATTAACAGCACAATGAGAAAACCAGGCATACTGTTTAACCAAGAAAAAGTTAACTGGACTCTCAAATCATGAATTATGTTCAACAACAACGTTTTTATCTCAATGTATTTCCTTTAAACTCTAACGCTTTGAATGCCAATGCTTTTGCAAACATGTTATCTTTAGCTATCCTCCAATTACAGCAACATAATTACCAACTTGCCTTCTTGCTGCAGAATCAATAGATGTTTGTGACTATAATCATTAAATTCACAGCATTCAACAGCTCTACAATTAAATTGCATTTACCTTTTACAGTGATTCTCTCGAGTGGACAGTTCTCTAGTCTAGTTCATTGTCGTTTGACTTCAAAATATCCTGTAATTTTATGTATATACGGCGGCGGGACACTGTCCCTTAAAGAGCATGCTTTACGATCTAGATATGCCAGATCTGCTTTGTCCCAAAGGTAATTTAGACACCATCACATCTAATTGTTTTACATTCAAAATATCTATTTATGGCGTATGTGTGAAGTGAATGTCATTATTCATGACGGCAAACATTGCCACAGTGATCTGTAAAACAGCTGGAAACTGAGAACCAGGCATTAAGACACTAAGAAATATTGTTTAAGTTAGGACAAGTCCTCAAAACTACGTCCGGGCGCTATTGTGGGAAGGTGAATTATTGTCCTTAATTAACGTTCACCAGCGGGTGGGATAGAAAATATCAAACATTATAATATAATAAAATACATGTTTGACATTTACGCTATTCACTCTTAATCATAGCAATATATAATTTTGGTACCAACACATCTCAAATTACACTGCATATTACAAGTTTTATGATGAGTGTATCATTTTAATGTAGGTCTAATTGTATTGTTTTTGTGGTTTTTGCCATACCCTATGTAAATCTCTATGTATAATGTATTGTGATGATTAGGGCTCTGTAGAGCTGAAAACATTTGAAATAAGAATTAAAAACGTTTTGAACATTTTTCAACATTCATGCTATTTTCATAGACAGAAAACAAAGCACAAAGTTTATATTACATTATTTTGGATTTTTCAATGTTTACTTCCAGATTCCAATCAATACAAAATTTCTCAACACCATTAACAGATTTTTGCAAGTCCTTTTCACTTTTAGCTAATAATACTACATCGTCAGCATACAAAAGATAGCTTAGATCTAAATTATTTAAAGAAGGTTTCTCTTCGTTCACATCAACAAGAAATGGAATATAAATATATGATGAAATACTTTCAAGGAAGAGACAAATGCTCTATTGATTCTTAACTTTATATCAATGTTTTATCTAGTTATGTTATATGTTACAGTGTCATAAGCGGTAATTATGAGTACAATTTGTTTTTAACTTGTTTTATATGTTCAATATGAACTCATAATAAACATTGTACAAGTACAATATGTCTAATAGCATTTAAATTATTTTTCAACTATATGGCATACATGAATGAAGTAAATAAAAAGTGTGATGTGAGATCTGACGAAGGGTCAGACCTAGGATTTTGAAACGGCGTCAAGTTCCAATTATGTGTATTATATAATGTGCAAAAGACTTCGCTGGCCACCAAAATCCGTATAATGCCTTTATTGGTCATTTTGATTAAGAATTGTCATTAGTTTCTTGCAAATGGTATCTGCTATATGCCATTAGAGGGACATGGAGGCATGTTCTCCACTCCAACAAATGAAATGGTGCAGCCTGAATGGTTCATTATTTCCCAGTGAAAGCTTTATTGACAATATATGTACATGGGATATATTCATATGCAATCTGAAGGATACTCCCCAACCACTTCAATACTGTACACACTTTGAATAATGACTCAGCTCCGAATAATAAATTACTTGTGTACAATACTTCGTGTTTAACAGTTGTGTGTTTTACTGCTTTTAAAGTTAATCGTTAAGCTTAATAAACTGACTACGTATTGCCTTATACATCCATATTCCATACGCTACCTACAACATATATCTTTATTGTATAAAATGGTGTCCACATGATGCAAGATGCTATATTGCTTGCAACAAATCTTCATTTAAGTAACACAAAATATAAATAACAACTAAGTACAAAAACGATCGATGGATTGTGTGAAAGTCTAAATAAACATTGTGTAAAATGAATTAACATCTGTTGAAACCATCCATAAGTTCCAAATGTCTCTAGGTCCGAGTGATTTAGCCCTCTCCCGAGCCGTCACCACCCTCTTCAGTCCCCGGGCAGGCAGTGGTCGGGTGGCACCTGACGCACATGTAGGTCCCGGAACCTGGGGAGAGAGGGAGACGTCCGTGACTCACGAGACTCCTAGTATCGTAGACACTTGCCTGAGGGGGGGGGGTGGGGGTATATAGCATTGATGAAAATCCATTCGCCAACATTCTTTTCCTAAATCACCAGTCACCAATACATTTCATTGCCTTTCACCAATCCCCGGGAATTGTAATTGAATAGTCTGCATCACATTTCCATCACATTTCACACACTTAAATACAGGCAATTCACAATTCACGCTCAAGATTTAGGGCAAATCACCAATCACATTTTTGCTATATGACACCCCCTTGCCTTACAGTGTGGATGCTGTTTTCTTCTCTTTCCACACCAATCATATTGCACCAAGTGGCCGCTATGTATGATATTGAAAAGCAGACTTTGTTTTTATAGTTTTTTTTATGTAATTCCATTGGTTATCATCATCTAGAAGTATCTGACATCGTCATAACTCACGCCTATATAGTTTAACTGAACATGGAATTGTAAAGGCAGTGTGATTGATCAAGCTGTAAAAATCCACGATCGTATCCGATAACCCGAGAGGGTTATCACCCCTCTTCGAAGAGGGGTGATACCATGGTTATCATGCTTGCACTCAGCCAGACTAGTTTTTCACATTTTCTTAAAACAGTGTTGCAATTGTTTAGAAAAGAATGATAAATACAAAACCGGCTTTGCTGTGTATAAACATGAATTATTTCATCAGGATTCATTCTTGTGGCGCAGCAGGCTTGCCCTTCGCTAGCTGTAGTACGGCCCAAGAACTCACCTGACAAAATAATTTATGTCATAAACTCATATCACCCACTTTTGAGTATAATTTATATTGAGTACCTGAGTTACACATGGGCACGCAATCCGCCATCCTGATACAGTTGGCATTGCTGAACACGAGGACGTTATTGATGTAGAACGCCAGCTCCTGGCACGCCTGGTAAAAAGGTTGGTTCAGTGAGTTTTACAGTTCTTTTAGAAAAAAGATATATGGTTGGTTTGTGTCATGATCACATTGAAAAATTTCATACTTTTTCTCCACCCATTGACTATTTTGATCTATAATTGCCCATGCTAACGTGAAGAAGCGTAAATTTAAAGTTCACTTATATTCTAATCATAATGTGTGAACGTGATAGTCTCAAGTACACTTCAGTTTTGGATAGGAAAGAGACAAATACTATTAAGATAACAAAATCGGATGCATTCTTTGAAATAGAGTTTACCAAGTGTTCCATTGCACAGGACGTTGTGTACACAGAACAGTCACAGCCTGGAAAAAACAAAACACAGGTTCCTATAGAATATAATAAGAAACATGCGTATGGTTGATACATTAATAAAAAAATAACTAGCAATTTAGTTTTTATCATTTGTGGCTTACTCAAAATAAATGAATCTAAAGGAAATACAGTAAAATGCTGAAAGATTCCAACAATATACATTTTAACATTGTTCACTATATGTCAAAATATATGATAATTTAATAGAAAATAATGAAAATATAATGAATTTTTAAAAATGAATACAACAAACATTTCAATGGTAAAAATCATGAACCAACGCCTATGTGGAAGTACACTAAACTGTCTCCGGATTTATATTGAAAATTATGATGATACCCAAATTAAAACTTTCTCTGAAACCTGCAATATCTGTTATTAAAAATACATCTGAAAGAATTTATCTCTAATAAATATGTAGTATCTTTACAAAGCCCATGCAGAACTTGTATGCATTCACATACCCACACAATATATGCAAATTGATACTGATTTGAAAGGCAAAAAACTATTTTTCACAAAATTCTCCAGGAGTCTATTACATCGTGTTAACTTCAGACATCCATAGTTTATAATCATTCAACCCTTCCAAAATACAATGGTGAAAATTGTTGGTTTGTTGTGTTCTATGAGAGCATTATGGTTTTGTTTGAATACGCATGTCTCCCATTCAGTGCATAGTATTGCATAGAGGCTTACACACAACAAATTTGATTGAGCTAAAACAGTGTACTATATAAAGAATGCGAAACCAGTTGTAATTGTGGATCACTGTTCGGTCTGCAAGGCGTTGTTGGGTCTGTGGTAGTTGATTACTGGTGTTCTGATCAATTCTGGTGTATGAAAGTTGAATTGTTGTCTGGTCGTTCTGGTTGGTCTTTCATGGCTTGGTCAATTCTGCTGTGTCATTATTCCACGTCCAAACTATTGATACTAAAGTGCTCAATGATGTGGTTATGCCATACCATACAACAATTAGCAACACGCTTCATTACTAATCAGCAGAAACTCGAAGGATATGTGTTCGTTGGGATTGCTCTGCTGGTGTTTCTCTTTGAAAGCTTCACTAAAAATAAAATTCCTCTGCAACCACTGCACTCCGCTGGCCGAATAGGTAGGGAGTTGGATTCGTGACAGGAAGGTCGTGGGTTCGATTCCCGGCCGGAACTGGTGGCGGGTCTTGAGCGAACACAAGCACATTTGGCTGTATTGAAATACTGTTTGCAATTAACACAGTTGATCATAAACTTGGTAAATTGACATGTGCCTCCGTGGCCAAGTGGTAGAGAGTTGAGCCTGTGGCCAGAAGGTCGTGGGTTCGAATCCACGAAGGTGTGGAGTTGTAATAACGGGATAAAATCTCTGTCTGGTTACTGGCAAGAATTGTGGATTGTGTACATACCGGTAATTGTTTTTATTTACTTCCATACAGTTGAACTCACAACCCTCTGTTAGCCAGTCCTGCTTCCTACCACTGAACCACAGGTCACACTCCAATCTACCTATGTAGTGAACAATGTGTATCTAATCGGTTACTTTGCTTTCTTTTTCAATTTACACAATGACATCCTACTACCTAATTTGTTCTCGCTGTATCTTTGGTGGATTCGAACCTACGACCTTCTGGTCACAGGCTCAACTCTCTACAACTCGGCCACGGAGGCACATGCCAACAAACAAAGTTTATAATCAACTTTTTTAATCGGAAGCAGTGTTTCAATACAGCCAAATGTGTATAATGTTATCTGTCTAACTTCTTTCCAGACTTGAGCGAGAGTCGAACCCAAGACCTCCATACCATGACAACATTGCCCTAACCACTCGGCCATGGTGTCTCCTAGTAAGGATCTCATTCACATATCTACTGGTTACAACATGTGGTGTGAAGAAGCAAAAAAAATAAATAAAGGCGACGCGCAGAGGTTCAAAAACTAAAAAAAACTCGGGTGGCGGGAGGGGGGATTGTCACAAAGCTTTATAATTGAGAATACAAGGTGGTCATATTACTGAACAAAGCTGAAGTTTGATTGCTGCAGTATTTTTCCAATTTTAACATGTACTTGAAATTATTTTCATAAAAATATATTTATGATGATGTAATTACATCTCATCCAAATTTTCTGTTCATTTCCACAAAAAATCCTTGATTTTTCACAACTAAACTTATTTTCTGCTCATTGTTACAAAAAATCGTTGATTTTTCACAACTAAAAGTGAAAAGACATGTATATTATGCAATTTTAATGATTTGTGGTCTATCTTATGGTTGCCGCAATGATTTTTCCTTATTTCATCTGTCCAAGGAGTTATTTCTATCATTTTGAACACACCAGCACGAATATTTACTATTTGGACACTCCAGCAAGCCTTTTGACCACGTCATATCACCCTGCTTTAATTGCAGAGCAGCCCAAATGTACATTTACGAATACACCTACAAAACCCATTCAGAAATAAAAAGAAAAAAGAATTATATTACTTTTTACTGGTTTTTTTACCGACTGTCCCGATTTGTCGCTTGCTGCCATCGATCAAATTTCGTTTCATTTTTTTTTTTTTTTTTTTTTTTTTTGCAACGATCGAAAACATTTGATTCATTTGCTATTCCCCTTTCCACCCTCCACGTTCCTACTACCTTCCCTGAGTTCGCTGCGTCTGCCACCTATGTCTACTATCGTCTCTACACTGTTCAACACACCTATCGACCTGAAACCTCCTTACGTTAGTATCACATCACATCATTTTATTATGTCTTTTAGGTTTTATGGTGTGTTTTAGTGTATTTTTATCTTGTATATTACTTGTATTTATGTATTTTATCCCTTGCACAGATGCGTTCAGAACCGACAGACCGAAGTCCCAGACGACAACCACCTGAAGCACACGTGCACCGCACACGGACATGTAAGTCGGACGCTGACTTACAAACTGTACCACAGCTCATGTGGTATATATACTATGCGCAAACATTGATCAGAAATTGTTGTGTTTAAGTCATATGCAAATGACCATCATAATGTACACAACTACCACATCAAATTCAACGTTTTTAGGACCGCGGTCGTCGTATATTTCAAGTTAACATCAAGTCTTTTCAGGCAGGAACCATCTTGTGACAGCAAGGTATCACCTATCAAATTTTATAGATAGATGTTAGAACCCCGAATTGGTGAAGATGGGCTACCTTAAGGGCAACATCATCATGTTGTTTGAAAAGGAACCTGTGGGTTTGAAAACATGTTAGCAATAAAATAAAATTTTGGATCACGTTTTTGGACTACATTTTGGACATTTTTTAGTATGCATGGTAAGACAAACTGAAGGAATATAATATTCACACCATATTGATATTTTGCATTGAACATAGGCAGATCCAGGTTTTCGGAAGGGGGGCACTTAAGAAAAAGAGGGGGCGCACTTACGGGATTTCATGAAAAACCCTATGAAAATGAAGTATTTTGGTGGGAAAAGGAGGGGCGCACCCTTCTGGATCTGCCTATGTTCAATACAATTCCCACATCATCTTCTCTGGTCAGCACCAGCCCCCCCCCCCCCCGTCATCATCATTCGTGATCTGTCTCTGACGCCCCCCCCCCTCCCCCTCCCCCTCTCCGCAATGACGTCATTTGTGAATGATCCCTAAGTATAGAAAGACTATGCATGCACGCACCTGTTTGAAAAAATCACCCTATGTTTTTGTCTTTTAATATTATAAACAAATAACATGATACTTTTAGCAACTGAACCAGAACAAGGTGACCTGCTGTAGAAAGGTGGCACGTGCGTCTGAGGCTTGAAAAGGTCCAGCTGTAAAGGCTGGAGGATGACAAGGGATAGAGACAGGTGGCGCCGCCAAGCGGCGACAGTGCTGCCGCCAAGCGGCCTCAGTGGCGCCACGCAGCGGGCAGCAGAAGAACTAGAGTCCGTGTGTGTTCAAGCATAAAACTACGACACTTATAATGTATGGCAATGTTGATCCATGTATCATTTTGAGTTCTTTATAGAATATGCCCATATTCCAAAATTAAAACCATATAATTACTAAATATATATAAAAATTATTTATTTAACTGTTTTCGACTGTTGTCCTCGTCAGAATACAATAAAACATAGTACTTAAAAGACACTTAACAGTTAACACATCTTAGAAAGGGGATTTATACTTTGGAATATGTGACAGAATAATAATAGGATTGATTAAATTGACAATAAAAATAAAAATAAAAATAAAAATGGGTGAATAATGTTGACCAATGGTTGGAGAGTTTGACTACGAAAATCAATACCCGTCTGGTTTAAAGAGATCGTAATAAACTTTAAATATTTGTCTCACTTTTCATGATCAAAATTTAGGTGGAAGTATTGTGTCAACATGTACAGAGTTTTGCAACAGCCCCTGTCATGAGTGTTTTTAACTGATCAAATACCATAATTAACGTTATCTGTGGAGTTCAAAAACACTTTAATATGTGGACTACACTGATAGAAGAAATGAGTAAATCTCTGTACTGTAAAAAGGAACAAACATCATATTGCATTATTCCTTCTGAGGAAGCAATCGAAACCTGCAGTTTATTATTCTTTACATATGTTACTAGCTTCCGTAGACAATATGCTTCAATTTGATACCAAACATGATATGTTTATATCATCTTCACGATATGCCATACTCAAAGAGTACGTCTCAAACGGGGCACTACTCAATAACAAAAATTGCTCAAGGGTGCCAAGGTGGCACCCATAATGAAGAAATATATCATTTACCATAAACAGGAAAGGCAAATTACGTTCTTATTTACAATGACGGTGTACCTTGAACAAAAAGTGTTTACTACTATAAATAACAAGCCTAAAACGGATGCCCTGGCTCCCGGGTCTCCATGCCTACTCGATACACTTCTGTATAATTAATAGTAGCAACGTGTATGGCAAAGTGTTTGTAAATCATAATATACTACACACCCTCCCGTAATGCAGGGTCTCATGTAATGGTAGTAATGTGTAAATCATAGTAGTATCACACCCCTCCCATGATACTGGGGCCCATGTGTATAGTCAGTGTAGAAAGTAGATGTACATATATTGCAAGAATCGATGTCATTGCCAAGTATAACACCAATAGTTTCATATTGTTATTATTTACGAGTAAAACTTTGCCAACTAATTACGAAATCGACGTTCCTTTTGGTGCCAAAGAAAATGTTCTATTAATTGTAAAGACGGTTTTATTTGTTAGTGAATTGTGTGGAAAAGAAATACAAAAAAACAACCCATTTCAATATTCTTCTGTGAATCTGGCTAAAAGTTTGATCTGCATATAGGGGTATAGATTACAATATAAATTTGTGATATTCATGTCTTTGTGTCATGATGCAATTGAAGTAGCTTATTTGAAATTTTACATAGAATCCTAATATGAATGTGGAGTTCATCAAAAATAAGTCTGTTGGACACTATTACCATATCATTTATTATTAAATTTTCGTTCAAAGAATACAAAGTATAAAATTCAACTTTCTACAGTCCATCATTTCACAAGTCCTCGTAAACCACATAAGAGTTACAAATCCTAGCATGCACGTGTGTTAATACAGAAATCACAGTCATTAGTACATTGATAATAATAATAAAAAAACCATATCATTTTATCTAACAGAATCCAAATGTCCTGCCAGCAAAAAGCTTGAGAACGTTCTTTGACTACACTTCACTCCCATCCCAAGATGTTAAAACTGGATTTCAATTGTCTGCAATAGAGCAATATAAGTCATGCATTATGAGATAGTAAAGTACAATCTAAAAAAAAAAAAAATGAGCCTTTGAACATTACAGTAGATGTCCATAGATTCAGGCAGTAGTAATTCCCATGCTAGCTGTTAGAATCTTAGATTTTGTGTAAGTGTGAAATGTTAGTAATACGTGTAACCTCTAAAGTTCTTATGTCTGCAATAATATCCCTAGGAAAACACATGCGCCCGTCCTTAGGTTAAGCATACGATTTAAAGTTTGCCGACAGTGTAGAAATACAAAGGGCCACACAAAATGTTCTTACAATATAAAACACGACTTGTTTGATGGCCAAAAGATGGTGAACGACAAACAGATACCTATTTGACATACATACATATTTATTTATCTTAAACAGGATAATAGTTCAATTAAATACATTGAGCTTTCAACAGGAAATCCTGTCTTGATCACAATGACGTCACGAGTGACGAACTATTATCCTGTTTAAAATAAATAAATATATATGTATATGTGTCTATTAAATCTAGGATAAATGAACCTCCATAAAAAAGATACCTACTTGGAGTGATGTGCCATTTGATGGAGTATTCCCGATTACGGCTGTTTTTGGAATCCAATTTCAAGTCCATTTCCTTGTTAAGCTGGAAAAAAATATATAACCTGATTAATCACTTATCGGTAAACATGATATCCTTTCATCGCTTATATCGCTACTTGAATTGGATCCAATGCAATGCGTTTACACGCCAGATTTCCCTCAATTTGACTTTGTGCTAGAAATATCCTTAACTTGGTGCATCTAGGAACTTCGATTTGAAAGCCTCGTTAAAAATAGTCTGTCAAAGACCTTATATCTAATAGTTTTTACTTCTATTATCACAAAAACCGCTCATGTAAACCATGTATCGAGTGAGATAGACTGGGAGGAAGTGAGTGTACTGGATAGGGAGGGGGATTGGAGAACAAGAACCATCAGGGAGGCGATAAAGATACGAGGTCAGAAGCAGGTCATGAATCGAGACGAGGGGGCCTTTCAAGTCGCCTCACTTGTAAACCCGATTTTTCGGCATCCCCAAGTCGTGCTGAGTGACCTTGACATGCGCAGAGACGTTTTGAAAATGCTGACAGGAGTTGCCGAAACTGTCAACAGTAAATTTTGTTTTGTGTTGTGTATAGATGAACTAAATAAATAATGTATATATGTGTATTCCAACACGATGAACTCGTTCAAGGACATGGATTTTTATTTTTTTTTCACAAATGATTGGTTGGGACATAATTAAATTATTGCATTATTTTTCCCCACTCATATATTATTGGTCAGGCAATGGCCTTACTGCCTTAGCCCTTCCTACGGGCCTGAGAACTAGATCATCTCTGATATGGATTTCTAAAAACTCCTGCCAATACATTAGACCTATAGATGTCTATGCAGAAATAAACACCAACCAGC
The DNA here is from genome assembly GCA_019095985.1 of Streblospio benedicti. Lineage (NCBI taxonomy): Eukaryota > Metazoa > Annelida > Polychaeta > Spionida > Spionidae > Streblospio > Streblospio benedicti. Next base: position 24,464 of record JAGTTF010006035.1, read on the forward strand.
ATTCAAATCCCTTGCAGATCCAGATATGTTTTTTTAGAAAAGACGGGCTCTCATAGGTTTTGTATGCGCAATCCATAAACGACATGCCGATAACGGACCTACCAAAACCATCATGAAAATGAAATCTGTTGGTGTGTCTACCTGATAGCTTGCCAACTTGATGCGCCCGTCAATGCAGTAGTTGTCCTCGCTCGCGATGTCGTAGTCGATGGCTCCGAGCCGCTTCATGAGGACCCCCAGGTAGTCGCCGGCCACAACCTCCACCGGGGGCGTCAGCTTAAACTGCAAGGTGGTGAAGCAAGTGGAAATGTGCTTATTTACAGTCGCAATTCACAGCTTTTCATGCTTTAGCTGCTTTGGTTGCATCCTTGTCACACTATATCTTTCTCAACTCCCCGGGGAGCATATAGCACAATTGCTGCTACCGTAGTGCAGACGTGGTTATCACTCACATTGGCATTCACTCCCTGACCAGTTACTTTTTAATGTGTAAGTAACACGGAGCAGTGTGCAACCTGTTAGGGTTAATTTGATCAACATACACAACCAGACACGGCCGCAAATCAAACCAACAACCTTCAGGTCACGAGTCCAACTCCCTATCCACTCGGCCACAGAAGCACAAACATGTGCATGATCATTATTCATAGGAACATTGTTCTCTTCACATTCCCATAGAACCCAATACTGAGATAAAACATTTTAGCTTTGACTTTTACTCTCTTATAAAGTTTGTACTATTCATTTTAAATTTTCACTAATTTATTTTATAATCAATTTGTACACAACCTCATCAGATGAAAGAAAAACGTTTTAGATTACAACACCAATATTCTAAAATGTATAGAAAAAATATCCAAATCAGATCTAAAATATATGAAACAGTATCCTATATTAATATTTAATCTCCATGACTTTGATTTATTCAATTTGGTTGCATTTGCTGGACCATGTCTGCTTTACGTTTCCTATGTGAGTACACGTGGTGAAGGCAAAGCTTTGTCTGATAGGGGGATTAGTTTAGGATCGCGGGTAGGTTTATTTATGTCGGAACCGCCATATGTCTCAATGGTTGTTTCTCCCCAGTTTGCCATTCATTCTCGATTCTGATTGGTTAAGAGCCGTAGGAGATCAAGTGAACGACAAACACCATCAAGTTAAATAATTCGGTTGAACTGGGGAGATAAAAAAAGGCAATGGCCTGTTTTAGTTTGGAGACAACACTAGCTATGCACTTGTGGTGCCTTTGCCTTCTCTCGTTCTCTAACGCTCACTCGAGCAGCCCTAGACACCACTCGTGCAAGCTAGTGTTATCTCCACACTAAAACAGACCATTACCCTTATAATCTTAGATGTTGTGGACAGCCAGGCCCCTATACTCACGGTGTTGGCGCCGGCGGTGTACTCGCTCGTCCTGATGGTCTTCATCTTCTTCTTGAGGGTGAACGTGCAGTCGCCGGCGCCCGTTTTCCTCCAGACACTCAGCTCTATGGGCGACGAGGCGCGCTGAGGGTAACAAGCAAAGTCTCCTACATATAATGTCGAAGTTTATAGTCTACTATCCAGGGGCTGCACTGCTCATTCGACTCATTTACACCAGGTCATGGGGGTCTTTGACACTCAATGTTTTTACCTTTCTCAATCTCCCTGGGGAGCATAGAACACTGGCTGCATACAGCATTTGCTGCTGTAGCGCAGACGTGCTAATTACTCGCCTGACCTGTAACTAATTTACATGTAGGTACCATGGAGCAGTGTGCCACATGTTAGGGAAAGTTTGCTCAACACCCACTACCAGACCCGACCGGGAATCGAATCCATGACCTTCTGGCCATGAGTCCAACTCCCCTGGGCCACGGAAGAACACACATACACAATGAACAACTGTATTTGTTTTCCCCAACTTTGCTTGTGGATTCAACTCTACTATTTTTTTCTAGACCTCCTGAAATTTCCGTTCTAATATGTGGAATTTGAACCCACGACCTCTGGGTTGAGATGTAACTGATCAAGTATGTAGGCTGGGGGTTACAGAGACATCGGTTCGTCCGAGTAACCTTTTAACAGCCTGCTGCTTGGGATGATGGTATCATTCTGGTCTCACAACCGTGAGTTCTAGTCCCTCAGGACCATATGATATAATCAAAATGGAAACTTAGGAGGTTCGTTTTGGTAGTTTTATGAAGGTTTTGGACTGTGGAAAGTGGCCTTATTATAGAGGTGGTTTCAATAGAGAGTTGGACTTAACTGGAGGTTCCACTGTAATCTCTAGCGAGTGGTTTTGTCGATGTGAGTAAGTGCTAACAGACATACACAGTTATTAGTAAACATATCATGGATATCCAATGGCAGACCCAGGTTTTTGGAAAAGGGGGAGGCGCACAGAAGGGGTTTCATGAGTTTCGTACGCAGGATCGATGGCGGACATTCCAAAAACCCTACGAAAATGAAGTAATTTGGTGGGAAGAGGGGGGGGGGGGGGGGGGGGTATTGCTCGCTCCCTGCTCCCCTGGATCTGCCTATTACATCTGCTGTAGGACACTGAGCTCACGTTTGCGTGGAAGTCCACAGAGGTGACGACTCCAGGCACCGAGACGTTGTGGGCCACGTCCACAAACACCATGCGCTTCCACCGGTCCACCTTGGCCCGGTCCCGCACCGCGAATCCCAGCTCCAGGGCTGCCAATAACAGAACATGGAAGACATAAGACTAAGACTAGGAAAGTGTTTATTTATGTCTCACACCACATTACATATGTTTATATTTTAAACAGGATAATGAAGTTCAAATTACATCTTGAGCTTTGTTGGCGCGGGAGCAATTGCCGAAAGCTCAAGGTGTAATTTAAACTTTATTATCCTGTTTAAAATATAAACATATGTCTATCAGATCCAGGATAAATGAACTTCTATCATACTAGCATGGAGGACGTATGGGGGTCCAGCATATGAGAGGGGGGGTATAGTAGTTTACAATTTACAATCACTTTACCATAGACATTATAGATACACATGTATTATAAGGGTCTAGTCCTAAAAATAACTGCGGTCACACGTGTTCTCGTTTCTAAACCAACTTACTAAGGGTCCAGTATAGTACTTCAAACAGTCGGTTTTGAAGAAGGACCTGCTTGTGGGTTCAAATTATTTTTAGAACTAGACACTTAATTGTACGGTAATGTGTATGTAATAGTGTGGGGTAAAATACAGGGTCGCACTGTTTCTTATTTATTCATTATTCCTTACTCATTATTATTCATTCGTTATGAACAAAAATGTTCATTTACTCGACACAAACAATATCATTCCTTTCAATACCGTTTGCACATGAATGGTGAAATCATTGTACAACATAGGGTTTTTACTAAAAGCTAGTAAAATTCTTCTTAGAAAGTTTTAGATGCACGCAATAAAAACGTAGATATATGTTTAAATGTTCTCATAATGAATATCAAATGAAGACTCCGATTTGTTTCCAATCTCCTTTCAATATACATGTCATACATATATCAACATATTCAAAAACTATAACACTGAAGAAGATTCAATAGATGTAAAAATATCACTATTGTAAGAACATACCACAGATAGCGCCTATGATGAACGGGAGCAGCAACAGAGATCTCATGGTGAAAGATGCTGAAAAATACGCAGTCGGGTTTGTATTTATTTATACTTTATCATTTAATGTAAAGGAAGTGTTATACCAAGTGTACACAGGAAAATCCAAGTTTACAAATAACTTATTTTGGCGGTAAAGGGGGTGCCTCCTGCAAACCCAAGATCTGCCTGAGTGTATAAAATAGTGTGTTAAGTGCATGACCAAGCTTAACCAAATACATCGTACACTCATCTTCGGTCGCTCCTATCTAGAAGTTATACATGTAATTTATACATATAAATTCCAATGCTTTGAGACAATGTTCAACAATGAAAATAACACAGAGCAGTAAAACTACGAATACCAATAACGCCAAAACAGTTTCCCTAAATATTCATGATAAAAATAAAATAAAATATTTCGGTTTACCTTGTTTGCAGTGATGCGTACTTCTCAGAAATCGTCTGCCCTGGGTCTGTGAGGCTTTTATAGTCTGCTGGGCACCGTTTCGTGCTGCCTGCACCATGACTAATACTGGCCATCATTTGTTTAGGTTTTTGTTTGTCTTTTTGTGCTGTTATTCAACTGTCAAACTATGCTGTAAATTGTATCAAACATTGTGTCGAAATCACTCGTGATAGCGTTAGTCATTGGGGGAAATAATGGTTTTAATTAAGAAAAGAATTGCGCATGATTCACTCTATATTAATTGCAGCTTGTAATGTGATGTGTTAAGTCAGCAATCAAAGATATAACACTGCAAGATGAAAATTTTTGCGGCTGATATGCTCTTTTAAAGATTATATGATACTTCATCGTGATTTTTTAATTACTTTATCAAGAATCGCAACCCTTTCTTTAAAATTATGAACTGAATACCTGGCAAACGTCAAAGTCTGATATACTTTATTGCAGTCCCTAAAGAAAAGGTATCTGTTCAAATCAATGTCCTGCAAGGTACACAGCTGTTTTGAAGCTAGTGTAGAACCTTCAATTAGACCTCCTCTATATTGAGACCATCTCTGTAATAGGACCACTTTTCATCCTCCAAAGCGTTCATAAAGCGATCAAAATGAAACTCTGTATACATATAGACCACCTCTCTATTGACACGATCTAACGCTTGTCCTGTATATAAATATTAGCCTCGAATCGAATTCCCACGCAACCTAATGACTAAGAATTATTTTAAAAGCCTCATCACCCACACTGCACATCCAAAACAATACGAGTCACGTTGATTAAAAAGTGATTGATGAAAGGTCATTTAGGGGTCGCTACAGTCAGTTTATGCAGGTAATGGGGGCGAATGCGGGAAATGACAGGCGACTTTTGACAGGTTTGATTATATCATCACGCTGTGTGGGACGGCAAGCTTTGAATCATCTGTTTGCTTTTTATTTTGGCTGTTTTCTGTTTAGGTACCAGTTGTGTACCGTTGAATGCAGGTTTCTTGCTAATTTTCACTGGCAGATCATTTTTTTGTTATTTTTTTTATTATTTTCTATTTATTCATTTATTTATTTTTTATTTTTTTTTTTTGTGGTGTGGGGCGCATATAATGTATCTCATGGGTTACTTTATACGGGATGGACAGCGGACATGCCTAGAACCCCGTGAAAATAGACTATTTGGGTGGCAGAAAGGGGTCGTCTGGGATATGCTCAAGACTTAATGGTGTTAACATTGTCAAAAGAATCCAGTTCTCATACCATGAGTGTACCTAGTGTGCAGACGTTTCGCTGTTGTCTCAACTCTCGGCTGACTCTCAGTTGGTCACGTGATAAAAGTAGGACATTTGTATTTTGAAGAATGATGATGATTCGTTATCCACGAATGTTCACTGGAAACCAAAACGCAACTAACGATATCTCTTTATTCATTTCCACCCAACACAAAACATAACAATTCAACCGTCAAAACTCTATCAAATAGAGCTGCAAATTCGAAATAATTAACGCGCCAATAAAAAAAAAACATTTGTTTGTTTGTGGGTATTGCAGAGGCCCAACACCAGGGAACTAAAGACAGCCCAGAAGACTGTGAAACACTGCTGTGGTGTTCCGTGTTTGTCCAAAGACTGTAGCAAGTGTGCCTCAAGTCACGGTTGGTAAAGCCAAAGGCAAGTACAAGAAAGAGCAGATATGTGTTGTAGTCTGCCAAATCCAGTGTAACTACACATGAGGCGAGGGCGGCAACTGCCTCCTCTGTTTTGTGGTGGGGTGTTGTTAGGTCAAACCCTGAACGAAACAGAGTTTTAACATACTTGGTTTAAGGTTAATGTTTTGCTTGAACATAGCATTGGACACTAAGTCTAAATTCCAAAATTTTCTTGGGGGAGCAGCCCGACCCCCCCCCCCTCCCACAAGAAAGGAAGAAAGGTTTGCGCCCATTGTGCCTGCATCCTCGCTCAATATATATCTTTTTCAATCCTGGCCACGGCCCTGCTCATGAGACACACAGAGTGATAGAGGCTGAACATCGGCTACACGTGCTGCTGCCACAGACGAGATGTTTGGTTACCATATGTGAAATACTTGTTTGGTTGCCATGGAGTATGGGAAATACTTGAGCAAACCAAGGACTTGGGATGGAAGATGTGACAGGATATGCACATTGACACCAACCTCCACGCACGCAAGCAATTCCCAGCAAAGGTGTGTTCGTAGTAACATCGTATATCTATGCTATTATGTCGAAACTATCTTTATAATTTATTAACGTTTGTCAGCTTTAAAGACTTGAAATGCCTCAACAAATGCGTTCTTTTTTAAATTTGGACTTACAGCAGAACCCCCAATAAAGACCACCTCATAATTCTGTAAAAAATAGTGGGCCTGTCAGTTTGCAAGTGTACTCGACGTGAAATAGATTCATTGACAAAGAGGCTAAAGAATTAAGGCTGTATGATGGCCAAAAATAGCATCAATGCGGCAACCGGCCTAATAGGCATTGCGCAATCGATACTGGCCACGTCTGAAGAAGTCTATAAGCCGTAGGAAGGTTAGCTCACTGGACTAGAGCGCCTGTCTACACACACTGACGGCTTTTCAAATAACTTTATCAGTCTTTTGCATGTATTTTCAGTCGATATTGACCTCCAGAACTGCCGTGTAAAAATATGTTGTATCAGGACTGTCCATATACGGATTCCGAGTTAGTTGTCCAACGGACTACTTTTGCCCCACTACAAATATGTTCAATAATCTAGCACACCTACTACTTTACAAGCCTGTCTCTGAAATTTCTTTACAAATTAAAGACAACTTATCACAAGCATAATCTTTTATAAAGCTACCAAAATGAACCTCTGAATAGAGACCACCCCTCTATGGAGACCACATACCACTGGCCCCACAGGTGGTTTCACTGTATCTGTTTTTGACAATGCATATTCACAATGAATACTGAGAACCAAATGCAGCTATGTATAGATCTGTATAAGATTCACAAAGTTACTAGAACTTCTCCAACTTGTATCACGTGACCCACTTGGTGCTGAGGATGAGAAGTACTAATGACGCTGTTGAGATAACTGCGAAACGTTTGCCAACCCAGGTAAAATTATAGAATTAAGGTTCCAAAAAGTTAATTTTGATATAGCTGTTTTAAATTTGTATATATAAGCATAGAATAATTATTTTAAATTCACAGTTTTACAAAAAAATAACTATGATGTTTCAAGGAAGCAAAAAGGTTCCAGTCTATCCACTTAGTTAAATTTATAAGTATTATTTGTTTTCAATAATAATTTCTTATAAGACAAATGCTTCTTGCAATGAATCTTCTTCAGCATTTCATTGCAAACAATTGTTGCTGTCTTAAAAGTAACCAGTGGCAACAATCCTTTGTAAAATAGCGGTGTCAGCTGTTGAGATTGTTTGCATTGTGAATGAGTGATAACTAGCAGGATGACTGTCCGGCAATCTATGCAAATGAAGATTATTGATTGATAAAAATACATTTTGTCAATAAATATACTGCAACTCATAGGCAGATCCAGGTTTTCTGAAAGGGGGGGGGGCGCACTTGTGGAAAAGAGGTGGCGCACTTACTGGATTTCATGAAAAACACTATGAAAATGAAGTATTTTGGTGGGAAAAGAGGGGGCGGGCGCCCCCTGCACTCCTGGATCTGGCTATGCAACTACACACTCCTCAATTTATTGGAAAGCGCAACCCCTCTTATAATATCCAAAGCAGTTTTTTGGGGAAATAATTATTTTTATCATTTTTTAAAAATAATTTTGAAGTGCAAAATGCGTTTTTTACAAAATTCAAAAACAACACTTTTCAACTACAAGAAAAAATATTTATTGCTAAAACAGCCACAGTTGTTATCATTTATCATTTAATTGATATCTATTCGATCATATAATACTACATAAATGTCAATTAACATCGATTGGAACACCATTTAATAAGTCACAATGGAAACAGTTTTCAAATTGTGATTCACGGGCTCATTTTGCGTTTTCCGTACTACGACCTACTTTTGGCAATTTACAGAATGCGCCCTAGATCATGTGATTTGATTGATTGAATCATAAAATATTATTTAGGAAAACAATGTACAATCAAAAAATATATAAAAAAGATTATAATATAATATAGTACCACATATAATCACATATCACGATTGTAACATAATGTTCCTTGGATATCACACGAAAACGTACATAAAATATTGCTTATTTACAATGTGGTGCTTAAAAACATCACTTGACTTCCGGCAAATAATTAACCTTATACATTATTGAGGACCAGATTACAAAGATACTGCTGGGTAACATTCTGATCAAATAGAGGTGGCGTAAAATATTCACTCTGTGATAACAATAGCTGTGTAAGTCAAGAGATGTTTTCATCCATCAGAAAATGTCCTTTCACCCAACTGCGCGAAAGGCAGTTATTTCGGGTGTATTAAGCTTAAATAAAATCATAGCTACATCGAAACATTTCAATAGTCATTATAATAATACTAACAATGTGAAACTATACACAACCTCCACCTTGAAATACCTATAGTAATGCAAAGCACCAAGCGTGATTTTATACATAAACACAAAAATAACCTACATACTATAATAGCATTTATCAATTTAGAAACGCTCAGCCTAATTCAACCAGCCTCTACTGGGATTAGAACATGTGAATAACCACCAAGGGTCTGGTTGATTGAGACTACCACAACCTCTTAAGCACGATATTTTTTATTTGATTATTCTCTTTTTATATTCTGTTATATTCATAGTTTTATCTAATCCTATTGCCGTATCAAAACGCACTGACATAACGTACACGAAAAAGGTTTACCAAGATCGTTAACTTGATTATTTGTAAGTGCTTTTCATATATACATGTATGTCTTATACTCATGTTTACTCTTTTTCTTTTAGGTGCTCCAACATACTTGGCATGGCCATACCAAGTTCGAAGTGTTCTGCCTTTGCAAGTACTTTGACAGAGTTGCTAATAATGAATTTATCTCCAGATGCAGCCATCTCGCCGTCAACAGTGTCTTCAGCAAAATCTTCACAAAAGAAAGTCACTCGCACATCAGAAGAGGATCCAGAGGAATTTGCTATTTTCAAAATATCCTCAATGGATTTACATTCATTGTCGCCAAAAACCATCTCATATTTCTCTAAACCTTCAATTTTCTTTTTACAATAACCAGAAATGCAGATAAATAGAATTTTGGAGCCAACATCTATAAACTCCATCATTGAACTCTTGAGCTCATCGAAAGAACTAACTTCGACTGTATCAAAGTGATACCCATTAGGATTAGAAATGTGTTCTTTAATAGATCTTCCGGCTTTTTCTGACTTCGGATTTGTTATTTTGAAGTGACAATAGTATTTTATTTCTCTCTTCAGCTCATGGATTTTTTCAATAATCTGGTCAAGGTTACTGTCAAGTTTGTCATAATCAGATTCTGATGTTATCAGAGATTGTGGCACTCTCTCCGTTCTGAAAATCGTATCCCTCTGTCTGGAAATGAAGTTAACAAAACATAAACATCTAAAAGACAGGATCTATAGCATACACAATGCATAAATATTTGAACAAATGCAATTTGACTGTATCCATCGATCGATTTACACTATACAAGAATGTCTTTACGTGTTTTTATAAAAGATCATTATGGACAATTGAACATTGTGTAAAATATGTGTGACATACCTCGTAGTTAACGTTACATTGAATTCAGTTTGAATATATGTTTCAAACTTTTCAAGATTCACCGATTGCAAAGTTGTTAAATAATGTGGAAAGGGATCGTCCACAAAACGGTCCGTACCAATAATCGACAACCTGAAAACAAATTATACTGAATCTAAACTAGGAGGAACAAATTAAGCAGGAAAAAGGTATATCAAAACACATAATTATCTGGCATCATTTAGTATTCTATCAAATGTATGTACACTGCCGATTGTACGTCACATACAATCAGTGCCTGAGTAAAGTGTTATGAGTTCTCCAGGTGTGATTTGAAGAGGGAGACTTTGTCACGAGTCGCAACCATTGTCCCTATTCAAATATGTGTGAATGTGTAAATAAGATGTTTTGGGGCCACTGAAAAAGTGTATGATAAACAGGTTATAACCACATGTTATTTGGCTTGAATAATGTATATACCCCTTCTGATATGGTGCTTTTGCATAAAAAATCTTATTTGTAAAAATAAAAGTTTGGGAATCTAAAACATACATATATATATATAGAATATAGAATATAAATGTTTGCCATAAGAAATTGCATGCGTAAAACCTTGGGCAAAATCTTTGATATTGCTAAATGTTGGGGTCTATTGGGGGGGGGGGGGGGGGGGGGGCAGCTGCAGCCCGCTCAGCCCCGGCCTCCTCACAAGCAGATAATTGTTACCATATATTTAAAATGTCTGAAATCCATTATCTTACCCTGATGACTCATGTTGGCTTTCTGCCAACTCCACGTATGGTACATGTGTTCTTGTTGTTTTCATTTTCAAATCCGTCAAGAACATGAATTTAGCGTCGTTTTCTCCAGAAGCTTGATGGTATGTATCCCTCTCTGTGCTGTCGCCTTCGGTTGCAATACCGTGAGCGTGAGCGAAACATTGTGCGAATACAATATGCAAACTGCTTTGGATCTGGGAGTTTTTTTGGTGTATTTTGTACAGATCATTAAATGCACTATTAACCAGTACATTTCCTCCGTTTGCAAAACACAGCTTGGAGACACCCAAACTATGAAGAGTAGGCTCAGACCCATGCCCCAAAAACACAAGAATGATGTCGTTTGGTTTGACATCATCGGGTGTTTCCTTTAAATAATTCTCAAACTTAGTCTTCATTTCAGAATAACTATCAACATCAACATCTTCTACATAGGGATGGTTGTCTTCTTGTTTTATATGCTTACTTGCAAAATCCTTAACTTGTTTCTTGAAATTTTCAACTTCCAGCTGTCTTTGATATGCCTCATTGGACCTCTTCACTTCACAAGGGGAACTAAGAGCTTTAATTACGAAAATGTTGTTTTTCGCTGATGGCGCATTATAAACATATTCTATATCATCACCACCACTAGACGCATCTTGATGATGATCCGGATATAAAACATTTTCAAGTTTGTCTAATAATTCCTTTGCTGTGCCATATTCCTCGGTGTAATATTCCTGGGTGCTATTGGCCATTGTAGTAACGTTCACTGAAAATTAAAGATACATGTTCTGTATTGTATTGTATTTATTGTATTGTATTGTATTGTATTGTACTTTAAGTTTCATTTCGCATTAGTGAAATATCACAGATAGCACAATTCAAAATGTGAAATATGGTATACAGTTATAAACACGCCAATTAGAAATATTTTAGTGCTGTGATATTAAGCAATAGGAGACAATATTTAAACGCCAACGTCTGTAAAATTAACCAAATACATATTGCTAGTATCGATCTTAATCTATACTAATGGGAAACCTAGACTGAGTCACGTATTTGTGGTTACTGTAAAATAGGCCTCCCATACAAGGCGTTGAATCGATCTCCAGTTAATGTGCGTAATCAACAGCTTTTGTGCGGTAAATGTTTACTTTTGAAATCAGCCGTTTGGATTTTTCACTGTAAACAGGCTGGAAGTCAATCTTGATCACAATTTCTTTCGTCCATGCACTATAAGAATACCACTGGCACATACTCATGGGTTTAATCTCTTTTATCTATGGGTTGGTTTTTGCTGCTAAGTCTGCAATACATAACCCCCCCGCTTCAAAATTGGTGTCATCTGATAGAAAATGTAGGATTTGACCACTCAATTGGAGTGTCAATCGGTAAATTGAGCATGTTGACGTCTGATTTACCCGAACGAAGGGTCACAACAATCAAGTGGTCAAATAAATACCATTCTATCATGACTAAAATCCACACTAAACGAGTGTCTGTTTCGTTTTTATGTTTCAAAATAAATCATATCATAACAGTCTCATTGCCAGTTTGACCATGCAACGTGAGCGGCTGTATAAATAATGTGACATTACTAGTCTAATTTAGACTGTGCTGTTTCCGCTGTGCAGTAAATCACGGTAAGTCCTTAGCAACGGGTAAATCAGCCCTTAGCAGCGTGTAAATCGCATAATTTAGAACGCCTATCAACCAATCAGAATGGGTCATTGGCGGTGATTTTTGCACTGAATGATAGAATGACGGATATTGTGGCTGGAAAGGATTAATTCAGGCAACACATGATCAGGAATATATCTCAAAGTTGATATAAACAGATTACACTAATCCCATTCTTTAAAAAAAACATATAATAGAACAAAAACTACTTAAAGTCGTGGTAAGCTGTGGTCAACAGTTTTCGTGAGAGGAGCAAGTCAGTTTCTGTGGATTTGGAGACTTAATTAACACAATATATAAGTTTATATTCTAGATGCAATACATAAGGTAGTTTTTCAGTCAAGTATACGCCTCAGAGCTGACCCATATTAGGGCTTGACAAAACAATATAAGGCAAAATATTGCTTATTTTCTGACAGTAGACAGAGGGAAGAAGGGTCTTCAACTATTGCAGACTTAGCAGGAAAAGTCAGACCATGCAAGTGGACATACTAATCTTTATGGGCACTACAGATATTCATTGTGCATGGACCAAATAAAATTGTGCCAAAGACAGATATTCATACTACCTACAGTAAAAACCAGAACCTATTTCAAAAGTAAACAAATTACCGCACAAAAGCTGTTAATTACGCCCATTAACTGGGGATCGATTGAACACCGTGTACATTAAATCCCGTAAAAATACGGCGTTGACACTATTGACTACCGGCTGTTTCAAATGTATTATATGGGCATATCATGTGTTGCATATTCGCATGATAATACAAATATTGAAACAATCTGTAGAATCTACGGAAACGCACGAGGCCAGACGGGCATGTGATTTCTTGTAAGCTCGTGTAAAGGTTTAAACTATAAAGAACAACTAAAAATTATACGAAACAGATACATATATGAAAAACGTAATAATTTAGGTGTAAATAACCAAAATATACAAAGAGAAACTTACAAAAATGTTGCCGGGCAATCTAATTCAGCTATCACAAACTTAAATTGAAATGACAGAAGAACACAATGCTTTCGGTTTTATATTTATGACTCAGATACTTAGTATTCAGTCTCTCTCTAAGCATTAAAATGATCGTGAAATAAATATTGGCTAACTATTGTTCCGGTTCATAGTTCGGTTACATCGATCTATGTGAGTAATGCTTCATAATGCAACCTTTTACTTAACATAAAACATACACCTTTACTGTGTGTAGAATCGCTGATTGAGTGGAAAACTTCACCACTCCAGCCATTACTTAATTCAGTTACAAATTCTTCAGTACAAAAGGTCTGCTGCAAACAACATATATCTATTTTCTTGAATGAGTTCATCGTGTTGGTAAACAAATAAATCTATTATTTTCATCTTTCACAACACTAAAGATTAATTACCGTTTGACAGTTTCGTCTCATGCTTCTGCCGTTTATTTCCGTAAACCATGATCTGACATGCGCAGTAGTGTTTTTGAAAATGTCTGCAGAAGCAGACGAAACTGTCAAACGGTAATTAATCTTTAGTGTTGTGGAAGATGAAAATAATAGATTTATATATCTATTTTATTTTTGTCTAAATATCTAAAAACAGTATTTCTTTTAACCGGCTTTCTAATACTCCTAACATTCAAAGTTGCTACCTTAAATTTATCCATAGAGTTTAACAGCCATTAACTTATTCTAATAAAACATTATTCAAATACTTTTCCCCATTTAATATGTACAAAATTGTCTATTTGTTATAAAATGATATTTTGTTAAGAACGATTTGTAAACCAAATTATCTTTTAAGTGGTAGGTAAGTACAAGAGAGATGTTAGTCTTGAGTATGACCAGTGTCTATTCTCGGCTGCTTGCATGGTATATCTTTTATAAATTATTCAGATTCTTTCCTTTTGTTAAGATTAACAGGAACTTTGTCAAGGTTAGTCATAAATTCACGTATGTCACCATCTCTTGGTAGACTATGACTTATTCTTTTTTCAAACCTACAAATGTCTTTGGTTCTACTTTTGGCCACTTGGGCTTGCTGCTGCTGCTGCTGCTGCTGCTGCTGCTGCTGCTGCTGCTGCTGCTGCTGCTGCTGCTGCTGCTGCTGCTGCTGCTGGAAGAACCTTGTGACTTTGTATTGGGGCCTGGTCTTCCCTCAATATCCGAATGTCTTGTACACATGGCGGCCATCTTGAAATTCAAGGTGGGCAAGAGTTGGTAGTGAAAATATATGTTACCTATATTATTTGTGAAAAATATCAGGCTTCTAACGTTATATGAATGGATTCTAATGCGCACACTTGTTGTTCTCTACCCAAACACATGTGATAACCCTTAATTATCCACTTAGTTAAATTTACAATTCTTATTTTCTCCAATAATAATTTCTCAATAGACAAGTATTTCCTGCAATGAATTTTCTTGACATTTTATTTGTAAAATAGAGGTGTCAGCTGTTGAGATTGTTTGCATTGTGAGAGTGTGATAACTAGCGGGATGACTGTCCGGCAATCTATGCAAATACGGACACATTCATTTTTTTTACATTCAATATAGTACTAATACTTACAAGTAAACAGAATAAAAAAAATCGTAGATCTCCAGAATAAACTTTGTAAGTGAACAAAACGTATCAATTGCGTCACAAATACCACACGTGTTACTACAGTAAAAGTGTCTTTGCAATCATCCAATCTTATCTTGAAATATGCAAGCCAACACTATCCACTATAAACGAACATTAACTTTATTTACCACCCTATGTTATTGTTTACTACAGCGATTATTTGATGTAGCACTGGATAAGAAAGTCATCTTCAGCCATTCATATTCTTGTGCGGGCCCAATGAGCTTAGTCCCAAATACCCTATCCATTAAATGATGGCCAATTCTGATGTATGCACAGAGTAAAGACAATGGATAAAAAGGAAACGTTTATGGCATCTCTTCGAAAACGATTTCAGATATCCAGTATTTTCTGTAAGTAACATTGAGATTTATAGTTGTAATGTACTATACTTATACACATAGTCATCAAATCCTATGTAATATGAAATAATACTTTGACGTATATTCTTGTAAAGTTGTTATGTAGATTGTATGTATTTTTGTGATTGTATATACTCATATAATAAGTCTCATTCAATTTTCTTTAGTAATTGTAAAGGTGACCGATAAGCCATGAAGGGCTGGGTGTAACCTGTATAACATATTATCATATGCTATTCATATTGTATACCATGTCACTATAATAAAATAAACCAATCAGCAGCAGAAAATGAAAAGGGATGCTGTTTAAATGTGTGCTGCTGTAACTGCGGCGTTACCAGCATTGAACACAAGGCCACAGACTGTATGGTGTGGGCCGAGGGTAGGAGTCACAATTGTCAAGTGCTGAATGAGTTCCACCCACGTACTAAAAGACTCAATAGCGGTGTAGTAGATGGACGTAAAGAACGGTGTCGGTGGTGTATATGAACATACTGAATTAATTACTGGACTATCATTTATAAAGCCACCACCACCCCCTAAAATGACAGTTTAGCCTCTTTCCCCACCCCTACCCACAAAAAGGTGTTTCATACCCGCCTTGGGATATGATAAATGGTGGCCCCACCCCTCCCCCCAAGTAACCTGGGTAAAGTCTGTCTATCATTGAAACTATACTAGTACACGCATGCGACATTCTCAAGGGTCACGGCATAGTTCAGCATGCACCAAACTAGGTCTCATTTACATGGACTTTGTTTTAAGGCATCGACCATTTGATCTCAGAGGGGGGGGGGCAGCAAAAATATTGAAAAAAATAACGCAAGGCTGAAAATTGGTGAAAAAAAATAATAACGTTTCATTTGGCTAGAAAAAAATAATTGTCAAATTTTTGCAATAATTGAGGTTCAGTAATCTAAGAAATTAAATCTAAAAAAAAAATCTAAGAAAAAAAGAATTAGATGTCAAATTTCATGAAAAAAATAATTGAAGCTATGGTGAAAATAGCTGGCCATGAGATCAAATGGTCGATGCCTAAGCGAACATGTGAAGTTTGTTATTCAATTACGAACTCACCAATAACAGGCACTAGCTTTACTTGTGCTGCTGCAGCGAAAGCGTTCCTAGTCGTTCTACATAAGCACTGACCGCTCAACTGACCACATGAGGCGGTCAGTTGTTAACTTGACCATAATGGGATTAGCCACTCCGACATGACCTGTCTTCACACCGATAGCAATCCCCAAGGGCTTGAGTTTGTGTCATTAATGTGATATATAATGGAGTGGTCCTGCTGTGACCACACTTGTCTTGTAGGCCAAAGTACTGGACACACTTTAAACCCGCTTTACACATGAGCGAACCCGTGCAACGCATCTGCACGTATTATGGCACGTCGTCAACTTGGGCGTATTGTGGCGGCATTGAACGTAGTAAAAATGCATGGTACGACAAGTTGCTGAGGCAAACGAAGTGTTACTTGTATGTGCAAATGTTCTGCGATCCGTAGACGCAGCATAACTATTTTTAACGAACCTAAACCAACCAGTAAATTCGTCACCAGTAAATTCGTCAACAAATTTTGAACATGTTCAAAATTTCCTGACGAATTTGCCAGTTCGCCAGTGCACGTAGAGATACGTAGGTGGAATTCGCTATAGTGTAAAGCGGGTTTTACCGCTCCGTTAAACAAGTAACAAATGCACACTGTCGGTCTGGGCAACTACAGTTGTACCCGCATTAAACCCGCTTTACACATAGGCGTTCATATGCAACGCATAAATATGATTTTGTCCAGGTTGTCTACATGGACGTATTGAGTCGACATTGAACGTAGTGGTCAGAATGCTTAGTATGCTGATTTGCTGAGCCAAACAAAGCGTTACTAATATGTGCGAATGTTCTACGATCCATAGACGTAGCATAACTAGTTTCAACGAACCTAAACTAACCAGATTATTCATCAACAAATTGTGAACGTGTTCAAAAATTCATGACGAATTTGCCAGTTCGCCAGTGCATGTAGAGCTACTTTGGCAGAATTTGCCAATGTGTAAAGCAGGTTTTAACACTACACGATCATGTAGTAAGATAGTAGATGAAGTAAGAATACAAGATCATCCAATTATCCATAATACATTATATGATATTATGCCAAAGACCTATGGATGGCATGTAAGATATGTAACAGCCATTTTCGGAGAATTTTGTGAACTCAAACCTGTTTTTATTCTAAAGTATTGCTGATCATTGCTGCATCATTAATTTATTCAATGTTTTACCATGGTAATGAGAGAATTACACGAAATTGAGGTTAAACACCAAAAAGTACCAAAGTTTAAAACTTTTTCAATAAATCATGAAAAAACAACTAATAGAAAAGTACAAAGTCTGTCACATTCGCAAGGCAATATACAAATGAAACACTGTACTTGAAGTTTGTACTTGCAAGTACCAAGAACTTTTGGGTTGTACTTGAGTCCAAGTGCAAGAACATTTGTTTTTTTTTCTAATGGACTTGAGTCGAAGTCCAAGTACAACAAATCACTGTACTTGCAAGTACTGTACTTAGGCACAACTCTGATGACCGTGCTGCCACGTAATAAACTTATTCAACATATAAATGCCACAAACAAATGCTGATTAATTAGTACTTGTTGATTACAGCACCCCGTGGCGTGATTGTTACGCTCCTTGGCCCGTTACCACTGAGCAAGTGGTTTCAATTGTCCTTAGATCAGATAACATGGCATTTGTTGTAGGCTAATTTTAATAGGGCACTCAATGTGTTTTAAATACCAATAATATGACACGATTGAGTCTTCATGTCCTTGGAGCTAAATGATCAACATCATGAGCGTCATGATAAAACCTTGTCTCCTGTGACCATGACATTATAACGTACTCCTTTACATGAAGATGTTATTGGTTAGAACGCGAACATTAATTTAAAATCCTTTAACATGAGGATATTAGGCATCGACCATTTGATCTCAGTGGGGGGTGGGGGGGGGGGCAGCTATTTTCACCATAGCTTCAATTATTTTTTTTCATGAAATTTGACATCTAATTCTTTTTTCTTAGATTACTGAACCTCAATTATTTTTAATAGGTAACATGCACGTTATATAAAACATCTTGACAATTATTTATTTTTTTCCTAGCCAAATGAAACCTTATTATTCTTTTCAGCAATCTTCAGCCTTGCGTTATTTTTTTCAAATGGTCGATGCATTATTGCTTAGAACGCGAACATTAATTTAAAATAAGTGAAATGAAACTTAAATTCAGACACAATTTTGAAGGACATTGTCTGTTAAGTCTGCCTTACACATTAGCGAATCCCGCCTACGTATAGCTCTACGTGCACTGGCGAACTGGCAAAGTCGGCAGGAAATTTTGAACATGTTCAAAATCTGGTTAAAGCTTGCTGCAAATAGTTATGCTGTGTCTTGAGATCGCAAATTTACAGCAATTATAAGAAGCACTTCGTTTGGCTCAGAAACTTGTAGCACCGTACATTTTTACTCCGTTCAGTGGCGCCCCAACACGCCCAAGTTGAGGATTTGGCCCAATACGTGTAGATGCGTTGCACGGGTTCGCCTAAGATCGCATGTTAAAGCAGGTTGAATCCATCATACCTATTATCTAGATGCGTGGTGGGAGTGGGGGTGGGGGTGGTGGGGTCCAGGGTGTGGGATGGCAATTTTTTGCAATGACAGATCCAGGTTATGGGAGAGAGAGGGGGTGTGTGTCCTCAAGGGATCTTAGGGGTGGGGAAGGGGGCGTGCACGACCTTTATTAGTACCCTTCTCTCGACCACCCATACCCGACCTCTGCCTATGATCCAAAGGACTCGCACTAAAAGGGTGGGATTTCTTTGTCGCCATAAGGCATAACATCAAGTACTATTTCGTAATCTGACCTTGAAAAATCTTCGACCAATGCATAGAAAGTGTGTGGCCTATAAACGTGGAAAGGCCTTGAAGCTGGCATTGTTAGACCTTTAGAGGGCATTTAAACTTAATTTACACCTGGCCTTTCATTGGTAATTCACGTACAAGTGGGCGTATTTTTATGATATTTTGCTTTAGCATGCTTGGTTGTAACTAGATCCTGCATTGCTTTTTTGTCCAGAGAAATAGTACATGTTATATGGATTCAAGTTAAACTAAATAGTGAAATAGAGCATTTCAATTTAACTTAAGCATGGTTTACACATTAAACTTGCTTTATTCTTTGGCGAATTGTGCCAAAGTAGCTCTTCGTGCACTGGCGAACTGGCAAATTTGTCAGGAAATTTTGAACATGTTCAAAATTTGTTGACAAATATACTGGTTAGTTTAGGGTTGCTGCAAATATCTATGCTACATCTATGGATTGAACGTAGTAAAAATGCTTGTTACCATAGGCAGATCCAGGTTTTCGGAAAGGGGGGGGCACACTTACGGGATTTCATGAAAAACCCTATGAAAATGAAGTATTTTGGTGGGACAAGGGGGGTGCGCCCCCTGCGCCCCCTGGATCTGCCTATGTGTTACACTAAGTTTGCTGAGCCAAACGAAGTGTTACTTATATGTGCGAATGTTCTACGATCCATAGATGTAGTGTGAAATAAGTGGCTCAGGTCACGGCCCGTGTTAGTAGTTAGTAAGTCACAGATACAAGCACGCACGTGACTCAATGGCTGCTTCGTAAATAGTCGATAGTAGTAGGCTATGATTGTGACAAAGACTGCGAGGCTAGTAGACTAATAATAGTATCAAGGCGGAAAAGTGCCATTGCGTAAGATTGATACAGGTCGAGCTTGAAGTAGCTGTATTTCATCCTCGGAAGATTAGCTCAGAGGTTAAAGCGTCCGTCCATGGACATATGACTGGTGTGTATCATGGACGGGAGACCGTGAGTTCGATTCCACAATCTTCCAAATAACTTTACATAGCCTACCCGATTATTTCACACTAGCATAACTATTTTAACGAGCCTAAACTAATCAGTATAGTCGTAAACAAATTTTGAACATGCTCAAAAATTTCTGACGAGTTTGCCAGTTCGCCATTGCACTTAGAGCTACGTAGGTGGAATTCGCTGATGTGTAAGGCAGGCTTTAAGTGTGACCTTGCCTTAATGTTAATTACTGTTCCGTGAACTTCCATAATACATGGCACCAATTGCCATAATGTGAATGCAGGGCCGAAGAAGCTACGTAACATATGACCTCCGTTCAAAGTGTGTCTTACTTGAGGCCATGTCTCCTCTCACATGTATCCCCAGCAATATGGGTCAATGGCGAGAATAGCACACTCTGTAGTAAAAGAGAACATAGTGATTTGGATGACCTCTACGGGGAAAGGATCGTGCATACATCAATCAGCTGACAGTGGCTGTTGGGGAGGTCATCCATGCCCTCACCTATCTGCTTGCAGCTCCTTTTTTAAGGTCACTGTAATTGAATGGACTTAAGTCGTTCTCACGGACATAATTATACGTGTGTCTTTTTAGAAGTGTTTATTAATAAATTGGTTGTACAACATTTAAGCTACGTGTTTCTGCGATGTGTTTCTAGTGTAGTGAGGTCCGATATTGTAGACACTAACCTGGAAAGAGATAGATGAAAAAATGGTGTGCAAACCTGCAGTTTACACCAGATTTTAACAAACTCGGACGTGGTGAATACTGAACAAATACAGCTAATTAAATGCAAAATATATTTGGATCTTTACTCAAGAAGTAGATACATGTGCACATACTTGCTCAACGTTTCACAACCTGCCAGCATGTTTCTTCAGACCAGAATGGACACTGCTACTGCTGACCACCAGCTGTGGCCAAAATGTTGGTCCAAATATGACTGAGGTTATAAGCCCTCTCATCCCCGTTTTTCTTATCCAGATGGTTTCCCTTGGTCCATCTCCTCACTCTGTCCCCTTCGTGATCCACTTCTTTTGTCCAGTCACTGTGATCCAATAGCATCGTCATGTGATTTATTGGCTTCGCTGCTTGAACTTTTCCTGGTTGATCGGGTCTGGGTTTTCCTTTCCACAATGTCAGAATCTTTCCGGTGTTCTCTCCGAGTTGCCTGCATGTCTCTACTATATAGCACGGTTTCCATGACTTGCATGGGATTTGGTAAACACATTCTCAGGTACTCAGAGGGAGGATGTTGTCCCTAGGGTGCAGATATTATAATATTGGTGAATAAGGCTAAAACTAGTTGATGCAATGACTATGTGAAGGAGGAAATATTCTTGAAGCCTGAATTCAGAACTTTTAAGCTATTCCAAACTCCCACATCAATGGCACTATAGTTATCATATATTTTAGATAAATATAAGCAATCCTTTTTTGCTCAAATTAGATATATTATCGCTTAAAATTAAAACGGGCCAATTAATACGATTATGTGAACTATGGGTATGAAGTTATTTTTCTAAAGTTGGAGATGAGTTTCATTTTTTATGTGAATGTACAAAACTATGAATGTGAAACTATTTGGGGGGGAGGGGGGAAGAGTACTGTATAAAATAGATTTACGCTATCAACAGCTTATCAAATCAGCAAATCCATATGTAAATTACCATTTATTTGGACACATATCTTACATCACAAGCGTAGTAATGTTTTGTAGCTACCCAGTCATGCATAAAGAGTGAACACTGTAATAGTACACATAGACTCTCTCAAAGACATTTTCAGAACTAAACACGTATCCAGAAGAAAACAATTGGAATGTTGAAATGAATAGCACAAGGCATGGTGTACGCATTTTAAAACAGAACAAATTATGAAATTCAAAAGGTACTAAATTTTATTAAAATCACAAAATTTCGCATCTGCAATGCTTTATCAAGTGAAAAATAACATTTTTCACTTGATAAAGCATGGAAATAGTGAAAATTTGTGATTTCAATAAATTTTAGTACCTTTTGGACTTCATAATTTGTTCTGTTTTAATATGATATGGTACAAGCAGCTCCAAGAACTTTTTAAATATATGGCGTACGCATGTACGTGCTATTTCTAAGGGATTCTTGTTCAAACACAAACAATCAGCAATCTCAAAAACATGAGACCCGGCAATAGATAGAAAGGACAAAAAAAATAACATAGTAATACAAACACCTTGTCTATAGAAATTATAACGACTATGCAAAAACATAAAGTGCTGCTGATTATAATAAATATGCTAAAACAAGTGTAAGTTTTTTTTTTCTCATTTCAAGCTTTTATTAAAAGAGAATGCGTACATGATTCTTTTTTTTTTAAATTTTATCAGTTGAATTAAAAAGTCTTACAATAAGACACACATTTAGTTGAACAGACTCTGCAGCAGTTTACACACTGATGCTGAGATTGAAATTTCAATTATAATATATAAAACCAGAACTTATATAAACTTAAATATCAATTTTAAATATGTACGGCATTTTTACATTTTGATAATATGGCCAAATCAATGCAAATCATTTCACCAAAACGTGCAAACTCGAAACATAAACTGCTACAGAATCTGTACAGATTCGCAAAATCCCTCATAATGTATACATTTCTTTCCACCAAACAGACTAACTCTCTGGAATGCTGAAGGTTTCATCCGCTGTCCGCCATCATAAAAAACAAGCGACTTAAATAGCAGACGAAAACCTTAATCATCGAGAAAATCCGTTGTTGTTGTTTTGTTTGTGTAAAAGTCAACGATACATGATGCAGATCCCGTGACGGCGTCATCCACATAGCTCAGCCATGGTCAACTGGTCAGTCCCTGGTCAGTATAGGTGCCGGGCGGTGTTGACCAGCCGATGGACCGCTCTGCTGCTCGGGAAGCGCATGGCTCTCTTCTTACGGTAGCAGGAGACCTGCAAGTCAGCACAGTCTAATGTCAGTAATCATCCATGGAGCAGAATCCAGTGGTATAGTAGGGATGTTACACATATACTACAGTTTGTACTAACCACCATTGATTGTTCATGGCCAGTTTATGGGTTAACAAAAAAATCTGTAACTGAGTCTCCAACAGACTATGTATCCATTGATTGTTCACTTTTAGGTTAAAAAAACTTTAACAGACTATGTATCCTATCAACTTTTTATTAAAAATATTTACATCTTTTTCATGTAAAATTACTGTAGACATCAACTGGTTTTGTTATATCTGTGGCCGTAAATAAGGCTATGCCTTCATCTGAATATATTAAAGCCAAATTTAGTAAGGTTTATAGTTGAAATGACATGCATAGAACATTAGTTGATTCAGAACCAACTAGACAGGTACAGCGTTACTAAATTTAATAAAAGAACATGCCTTTCTCCACAACAAACTTCAGTTGCATATACTATTTCAAAATAGATACTGTCGTTTTACTGTAGTTAGTTGAGTTGATGGATTATAACATTTTGCTAATCCCCTGTGTTATGCTTGAGTGGTTTTGTCACCAGACTAGCCACAATTACGGTAGAGGGGTGGAAGGCATAT
This sequence comes from Streblospio benedicti, assembly GCA_019095985.1. Classification (NCBI taxonomy): domain Eukaryota; kingdom Metazoa; phylum Annelida; class Polychaeta; order Spionida; family Spionidae; genus Streblospio; species Streblospio benedicti. The sequence goes on from JAGTTF010006035.1 coordinate 48,116, forward strand.
GATGAATCATAACTGTTTGTCTGGCAAAAATGTAAACTAGATCAAAGGTGCTCAGAGAGCACAGCTTCGCTAGAGCAACATTGACCCATGGGCAATAAAGATGTTTGCTTTGCAATCCAAGCAGAAAAAAAGTCTTACTTGATACATGACTCATCCCACATCTATGTTATTGGCATTGGATTGCTGGCGCTTTCTAAACATGGCTACAGTAAATATCTATTGCCCATGAGTCAACATTAATATGGTAACGCTGTGCTCTCTGACGACTTTTCTTCCAATATAACCACTATGCCAATTCGATGGTCATGTTTCGCACAGTATTGAAACTATAGTGGAAAATGGAAAGAAAAATAATTAAAATGGCCCTCTGAAAGGTAAACTGTAATTGGCAAAGTGCCATAATTGAATACAGTTAATTTTCAGTGGGCATGTAACCATTGTACAAAGGTTGAATGCTTTCTAATAAGCATCAAAAAAACTATTGCAGAAAATGTTGAAAATGGACCCAAAATGGCACTATGGAAAGCACACTTTGATTGGCAAAGTGCCCAAAACCTAATCACTTCGGTGTCGCGTCATACCAAATAGTTGTGTAGAGTTTGAATGAAATCGGGTGAAGCGTGAAAGCTTTAGCTTGTCCAGAGACAATCATACATACAAACGAACAAAACACAATGCTTTCTTCTTCAGCTGAGCTGAAGTGATGCAAGCTAAAGCTACGCACCAGCGACCAGTAGCAGGGCTTGGCGGGCTTGAAGGTGTCTCGCTTGAAGCCTCCGTCCCCCACCACCGCTAGGCTGGCCGGTAGGGGGAGCTGCCTCTGCTGCTCGTGCTCAGAGAGGGCCGTGAGGAGCAGGTCGTAAAGCGTGGGGGGATTCTGCAACAGACAGTAGTGTAAAGGTAAATGTAAATGTCAGACATATGTTTCAGATCCAGGATAAATGAACTTCCATCTTACTAAATGTAAATGCGGTCATTTATAGTCGCACAATTCACTGTTATCGTGCTTTACATATTTACACCAGATCATTGGCAGCAACAGACATGGAGTGTAAGTGTAAATGTGGGTATTAAGGAATTAACCATGCCAGCATGGACTAATCCTCCTGCCCAGCTAACCCCCTGAAGTATCTGCACTGGTATCAGCACGTTAAATAGGTACAGGTCAGGCGAGTGAACGCTAATGTGAGTGATTAGTACGTCTGCACTACGGTAGCAAGTGCTGTATGCTCCCCGGGGAGTTGAGAAGGATATAGTGTGATAAAGATGCCAATGACCTGGTCCCGTCGTTACCGTAGAATCCACACGATTACAGTAACTTCTCGAGAACGACAGAGATCATATTCCGACGATGAACGATGTACGATTCGGAGAGAAAGTTTCCTGCCTCTGAATCGTGACGATGGACCTTTATCATTACTTATATGATGCGAAATATAAGACTTTACAGTTCCAGGTGTTCTTGTGGCTATACACGGCATATATAAATAAAAGCACCGTCAGAAAACGTGCCTATATATATGTGAGTTATATGTGATTCAGATTTGAAATCTATATATGCGTATATCATTATAAAATAACAAACTATGCATACATTTGCAAATTATTTACAGATATTCTAACTTATCAGACAAATTTGAACCTGGAGTCATTGCATTAATGGTTGTTAGGCGACAGTGGATTTGAACGTACAAGCAATTTTCACTGGCATTCTACATCCACGCAATTGTCCGATTAAAGATATATAACACATCGCACAAAAGGACTCGGCAAATCATTAGAAGAGCCTTTGGTGCAGAGGTTAAAGTCTTGTCTTTCAGTTCGATCAAGGAAAGCGATGGGTACTGCTTGGCGATTTGCTTTATGCAACGGGTTATAACAAACGTAATCGTACATCGTATCGTCCAAGATGGTCGTAAAAATAAACATCGTATCGTGTAATCTTTATGCAACAAGGCCCTGCTGGCCTACTCTTGGTTTGCAAAAAGAAGATGCATATTTTGAAAACAACTACGATGATGAAAACCTTTCTTGATAATGAAATTCGTGCACACATGGGGGCACATATGATCGGCTTGTAACGTGATTATAGAGTGCATAGTGCGAAGTCTTCAAAACCAACCTGGCAGCTATTAAAACTAAACTTTTTCAATATATAAATAAACTACGACCAATTCAACTTAGATGGCTGAAATAGCACCCTGTTGCATAAAACTATCGGCCCGTCGTTGTACCTTCTCTCGTTTGTCGTGTTGCATAAATAATTTTGCGTGAACGAAAACGATGGTATTTTCTCGATTATTCGTTCACGATTTGGTGTGAAAGTGAGTGCTTTCGTGACGATCACTTTAGGCGTACAATGTAAAACAGTATTCAATAGAAAACTGTTCGCATTTTTAAACCAATAAAGAACAATTTGATGAGGCGCGTAATATCATTTAATTTAAGATATTGAAAAATTTGATTTAATCGACCAATGCATGACATAAAATCCAAGGCCATTGATAATGAAAATGTATTATGTGATTGGTGACAAATAATCAAAACAGTTTGCAAGTCAATTAGCTAAATACGTTAAAATTAAAAAAAAAAAATAAATAAAAAACGTCTACGTGTTCAAATAGGCATTTATTCACACTACAAAAAAATGATGCTCTTGATGAAAAAGAAACACACCGTTTTCATTGATTACTTGTGATTGTCTACATGCACTCTTGGTTTAGGGAATACCACCCGGTACAACTTTTTTCCCTCCTAGTCACATACAATATGTTCGTTACCGTCTAGTGTATCATACGGTTCCAGCTTTTCGGATAAATATTTCGTGTCTGAATCTGGTTCCATTCAATGAAGCTTACATATGGTTATCATACCATCGACGTACGGAATCGTTCAGGTCAATTTGAGCTGAAAATTTGGTGGCGACAGGTTAGAACAAACGTGTACATCGTATCATTGAAAATGTTAAAACTAATGCCGTCATCGTCAATCATCTTTTATGCGTAATGAACAAATAGGCCTTAATGTCTTGACAAGCAATCGTTGGATGTCCAATCTGATGCAACAATCCATGGCCCTGGCCTGCAAGGGGGGCACCAAAAATAAATCATTTTCATAAAATAAGTGAGCCCCCTTTTTTGGGGCTGATGAAAAACCTTAAAAAACTGGATCTATTGAAATACCACTAAAATATGCTGTCAATCATGAAACATGATATTCTGCCATTAACCCGGATGACAATTAGACTAAATTCAGTTTTTCAAATGTCATATACAATTCTAGATTACAAACTTAAATTCAACTTAGATGGCTGAATTAACCCCTTGGCGAAGTAAATTGATGCTTGCCATTGCAATAAGTCATGTCCAATCCAAATGGCTAAGGGACCCCTTTCAGTATTTTCACAGGGTGGGGGGGATTTTCACCCTTACCATGAACTTTTGTCACAATGTTTGGAGGGGGGGAGGCTATCAATTTTTCCCACACTTTTGAACAATTATCAAAAACCTGGATCATAAAATTTACCCCAAATTTTAGAGATTCTGGTGGTAAATGGGTTACTTCTTTCTATTTATGGATATCCATCAAATAGGATTTTAGTTAACTGACAATGAATTCAGTAACTGTTGGGGGTCGGGTGGTGGGGGGTATGGTTCAAAGTTTGTCACATGAAAACAAAACCAATAATTCAACTTAGATGCCTGAATTAACACCTTTCACAGCAATTTTGATGCCTCCTACCCCATTGCAACAAGTCACTGAATGAAATCCCTAAGTCTGCCGGTACGTGGGTATAATTTTTTCTATTAGTCACGCAAATTGATAAAATGCAAACAGGTAATCCATTTGTTTTAGAACAAAAAGCTTAATTCGACATGAGCGAAATAGATTAATACGTAAATGAGGCAGTGGAACAAAACATACAATGACATTTCAGCATGATATATTGTGCCAGATCCCCCGTGCATTTTACATCTGAGTTGGATTATTACAATACATGTGAGTGCCATCGTATTGGTGTATATCAGCCAGTGTATGTCCGAATGCTCGCAAAGAGTTAGCAAAGTGTATTTTAAACTATAATAACAGTATTTCCAACTGAGTCCTATGGGCTCATAGGCGACATATTGTAGTGGTTAATATTAATATGAATAACTGTATATATAGTTTCCCCAAGTTTGCTTGTGAATTCAATTCTACTCTCACTGTTCTGCCAAGCAAGCTCCTACCACTGTATTGACATAGCTGAAGAGACATCTTCCATTTGACTATATCAAGTGGCCCTAACGGGACTCGAACTCACGACCCCAACAGCCAGCTGCTTGGGATGATGATGATATCATTCTGGTCCCACAACCTTGGGATCGTGAGTACGAGTCCCGCCAGTGCCACTTGATTTAGTAAAATGGAAAATCTCTCTTCAGCTATGTCAATACAGTGGTAGGAGCTTGATTGGCAGAACAGTGAGAGTAGAATTTAACATTAATAGGACCCCAGTATTTCCAACTGCGTCAACTTGGCTATCAAGAATCTTCGTTACCAGCAACTTGCTTTCATACTATAACAGACTTAAGAATGAACCTGTAAGTGTAATTGTATTTTGCGGTGACGCAGACTACAACAATAGTGTCATATGGTTGTTTGTGAGTGGTGTCATGTCATACAGATACTCCTCATTGACAATCTACCAATCAAAACCATCAGCTAGAATTTCGTCCTTACAGAAACTTCCAGATATAACCCATCCATCTGATACGGCCTTTAAATTGAGCTTGATGCGAATGCGCAACCCTTGGTGTGTAAATTGGAAGAAAAGATGTTATCAAGTCCTCTGGCGTAGTTTAGACAAGCCTATTATATCTTACACATTGTAAAGTCTCCCCCTCACCTCTATTTTTATGCTTCGTCAATTAGTCACCAGATACTCTATGTCATGTAGTGATAGTGTGGATGCTAACGTCAAAGTCTTTTCAATACCAGCCACTTCCGAGCTAGCCGAGTGGTTGCTCGGGTTGGACTTCAGGGGGTGAATGGGTAGGTCGGGGGTTTGATTCCCAAATCGGGTCCCTGGTGGAACCAGAGCAAACTGTGAAAATGATACCCCTAAAACCACATTGATGAAAACAATGGGGCACCTACCCAATCGGTATTATTCTATGTGATGCTTAATGAAAACAAGATTTTCTGAACTTATATTGACCTTTTATGCTTTTTATGGCTCAATAATGCAAAATCACATGAGAAATTGATCAAAGATTGAAGATCCCTAAGGTGAAACTGGCTGGAATGTTGAAATCTGACCCCTAGTGAAACTGAGTCGTGAGATCAAAAGGGTGGATCAAGACTGGCAACCAGCCGTTTAGGGCGATTTTACATTTACCCCCCCCCCCCGCTACATATGCCAGCTGTGGAGAATACATCAATATTCAAATGTATGATAAGTGACCTTTAATGTTTCCATTACACAACCTACGCCATAGTTTGTGCTCCAAGCATGGCTGACCAATACAATTGCTCAAACTTCATCACTATTCAACAGCCGAGTCTGGAATAAATGGAACACCGGTGAGACCCTATATTGCCCTCATAACATCCACGTTTAGAACAAATGTTTATTGTAAATGACAAATGGTATTGTGACAGGTGGGTCCATTATACATCATCCTGCTGACTAATGGACCCGTATCCATGCGTAGTCAGGGTCAAGGGCGGCCATTTTGTCGGCCATGTTTAGGGATCGTTCACAAATGACGTCACCCGGCAGGGGGGGGGGGGGGTAGCGAAAGATGACGAAAGGTGACAAGGGGGGGGGGGGTCTAGCACTTGGGTGATGTCACCTTTTGAAATTACTTTTAGTTATTTACAGTATTTGAACTTACTTTCTGACATATTAAGTGAGTTGTGATAAATCTACTAGTTGAAATCACATTGCCATGTTTGCTTTATGTCCTAAATACATTTGTAAATTTACATCTAAATTATAGACATATATATTCAAATGTATTTATATAACGGCACAGTCAAATTAATGTTAAATGTAATGGGGGGGGGCGGCAGGTCAAAGATGACGTCACTTATCGGGGGGGAGGCGTGCAAAGATGACGAAAGATGACGGGGGGGGGGGGTAAAAAGGCCAAAAATGAGGTGACGTCATTTGTGAACGATCCCACAGAATGACTTTGATCAGTGGAAGAAAACAACCGTGGCTGTAACAGGCTTTGGGGGTGGGACCGGGGGGGGGGGGGTTGCCACAGTGCAGACAACAATGATTGCTACACAAACATTTACGTCAAACGCCCCACCTACACGTGAATAAACCCTGTATGAGATTATATGTTGACGTTTCCGAGCGTTTGCGTGGGATTTGGAACTTCCGGGTTCGTTTGAACATACATATGGGTAAAAACACGGAGTTTTTTTTTCCTTATTTGACCTACATAGTCTAAGCAACACACATACACGTATTTTGAATTTAATGACATATACTGACATATGTATTAATAAGACACAAAATACTGTTTCCATTCTAATGATAGGGTAAAGTCACATCGTTGAATCAAGTCCACATTTAATTACAAGATCATAGTCGGTTTTCACGGCTTGATATTTCACACAGCCTTTACAAGTCCATGTTCATATACTGAGTATATAGCCGTGAGATATGACGATGTTACAAGATACGCATGCAATGTGCTTCGTTTTATCACACATTGGCATGTACTTTCATCGGTTAAAATCGTGCTCCAGAATTGCATGCTAACCCAAGCTCTGTATCATGCTTTTTCAACCTAACCATACACAGTATCAGGCATGGACTACATTTTCCTGGACTTGTACACATCAACAAAGTACCATTTTCGTAACACACAGGGTATATGGTTTATCGTACGTTTTGCCTATACTATGTGACAGTGGCTTTACGTTAACTTTTATTTATTTTTTTCTTATTTTGAAGGTGGTGTTGGTGCTTCATAAACCAAATTGCTTCGTGTAAATTGGCATTAAACTTAGGCTAATCATCCTTTCATGCAATTGCTAACATTTTTTTTCGTAATGGCATTTTGCCTGCTACAGCCCATTCACCACGTTTGACGTATCCTGGTCACATTCCCCCATACACACATTCAAGTTGCCAAATATTGTCTTCAATATTGCATCACGGCATTTTAATCTAATCACCAACCATGGCAGATCCAGAGGGGGGGGGGGTCATTTCTTTGGACAAACTTGTCAGCGTTTTAACCAAGATCGGACGAACTAATAATCTGGATCTCTCACTGTATTGACACATTTCTAACAAATCTACCAATAACTTAAAGCATTAAACTGTTAAATAGTAAGGCGACGTTGACACAGAACGCCCTCTGTGTCTGATTCATACATAACGTATGGCGAACTGCTCATCTGTGGGATTAGGAGATAATTGATTGAAACCAGCAAAAGATGGATCACTTCACTTACGTCACTGAAACCCTCAACAAACGTACACGATGTGTTTGTTTTAATTTGTTGCAGTGTTTGTTTTTCTTTTTTTTTTAAAATTGTTTTTTTTTTTTTTTTTTTTGGGGGGTGGCAGTAATGTTTAGTGGGCAATTCTACCATGGTCGACATTGCAATAATTGTTGTGAAAAAAAATGTATGATTCTCTACATCGTCGGTCTACGGAATCTCTTTTAAATGTAAAAGTAAATGTGGTTATTTATAGTCGCAATTCACTGTTATCGTGCTCAAGCGACTTTACATATTTACACCAGGTCATTGGCATCCTTGTCACACCATATCCTTCTCAACTCCCCGGGGAGCATACAGCACATCTTTTGGCTACCGTAGCGCAGACGTACTAATATATCACATTAGCGTTCACTCCCCTGACCTGTACCTATCTAACGTGTAGGTACCACGGAGCAGTGTGCAACCAGTCAAAGGTAAGTTTGTTCAACATCCACCACCAAACTCGACCGAGTATCGAACCCACGACCTTCTGGTCACGACTCCAACTCCCTATTCACTCGGCCACGGAAGCACACACAGTAGCTACATATTTCCAGTGTTACAATAGAGAGATAGAATGTTTTTTATTGACAAATAATACATTCCATGGATGTGTTTGTCCTTGCAATGTTCCCCACCCGGGTGACTTTACGTCTGTATCGTAAGTGGAGGCCGCAATGCGCATGCCCGCCATTGTTGTGATTACCAAGGTTCCCGTTCATATCAAACGACATTTCCCGTCTAATTGTCCTTTCGCTACCTGGACGCAGTAATGCACATCCTGCTGCTTTGTCCATTACGCAGTGTTCCTTGTAGTATTTCAGTATTATCAATACTGCTGTCATGTGATATGATAACAAAGCCATACATTCCATGGGGCGTTCTCCCCTTCTCCCCAAAACAATCCTTCTGATTACGTCTGCAAAATCACCGGACGTGCCTCGGACAGGTCCTAAAAACCCCCTAATGATTGACCGTTCATTGCTAAAACATGACCCACAATTGTCCTTTCAGCACTGACAAAAGGTGACACATCCAATAAATTGTCAGATTACGCAGTTGATGTTGAATTAGTGGTGTAAATGAATATTAATGGATTTATCATTCACAAATGTCATGTGATATGAAAAAAGACACTCATTTATGTGGGACATGAAAATGTGAAAAAAATTGACTGTCAATTTTTGACAAAACAATATCATTTCATAGGGGTTTTGGCGTGAAAAGCCATAGTGCCACCTGGGCCTACTATGGAGCACTGTGCTACAGTCTGGGACAGCAGGCATCAATGCTTCAAAAGGTACAGGCTGGGTCACGGGGCGCTTCAATAATACATGGTGTGCTTCCGTGGCCGAGTGGATAGGCAGTTGGACTCGTGACCAGAAGGTCGTGGGTTTGATTCCCGGTCGGGTCTGATGGTGGGTGTTGAGCTAATAAGGTTGCACACTGCTCCGTGGTACCTACACGTTAAATAGGTACAGGTCAGGCGAGTGAACGCTAATGTGGTTGATTAGCACGTCTGTGCTACGGTAGCCAAACGAAGTGTTTTATGCTCCCCAGGGAGTTTGAGAAAGATATAGTGTGACAAGGATGCCAATGACCTGGTGTAGATGTAGAGTCGTCTGATCCTTCGGGGAAGAAGACCATAAACCAGACATTTACATTTACATTTTACATCATCTCTGAGTCAGATGCTAGCAGAACTCCACTGGAGAGAGCTAGCCCAATGTATAGTAGATAGTAGACTGTGTATGGTGTACAAAAATAGTGCATTGCCTTGTAGATATTCCCATTCATTCTTACTTCCATCTACAAAGAGATATTGGTCACCTCCAACCCATAGTATCCCATACCCAATATTACCAGTATTCATTTTCCCTCGTACAATAGCAGGAACCAACTGCCCAGAGACACACTACCATCCAAATCACTAGAAATCTTTAAGAACAAGATTTCCACTGTGTCTCATCCCCTACCTTACTAACCCCTATCTCTTTCTTTCCCTGTTTTTATCTTGCGCTTAACTAACATTTTATCCCCATTGTACATTTTGTTATTTAAATTCTTGTCCCGCTACTAATATCTATCTTTCTCTTTTTTTCCTCACACACCCAACCTATAAGCATCTATTAAAGATGGGAGGTTGAGAAAACTTAAAACTGAAGCATATCCGCCAGCCGTCGCACTTACAACAAAACCCATGAAACCCTCAGGGTGTGTCTCTCCCACCCCCAACTATGTCTGAGAATGATGAACTGCCAGTGTAAGCAGTGTTTGCCTTTACTCTTCACAAGTGAAAGAAGTCATTAAATTCACTTTCTGAATATAAAGTGGAAGATTACAATACAAAGGCTGCCAGTGGGGGTAACTTTGCGCGGGCCAGTATTTCTACTCTTGAATGAAGAAGCATAACGTACTCATATACTATGATAAGATAGCTTGTAATTCAATGCCCACCACGTAAGACACGACATTGCACAAAAAAATCAAATAAATGCACTTGCATTACATCACAAATAACGTGCTTGTAACGTGTACGGTTCTGGTGCACGGCATCTCACCGTGGTGTGCTCGCCAAAGGCGCGAGCATTGACATATACTTGACTTCAATACGTGTGGGAATAGTATAGATAGGGCCTATGCAAAGTCTATTAATTAGGTTACACAAATCACTCAGACAACCATATAGAAAAACTTCTACTATTAACGTCGGACAAAACAGATTACCCGTTACTATCACATAAAGCAATATGTAACCAGTGCTGATATAATGATACAAATTTTTTTTTTTATCATTGAAAATAAATAGAATGTGGTTCTAACAATTATGTCTCTGAGGGTGTTTTTGCGTTTCTTTTTTTTTCTTTTTTAAATTCTTTATATAAGGAGGGGGCCAAAATATAAGGGAGGGGGGCGTCAAAATATTACCTCATAGGGTGGATAATGGAAATTGTGTGACGTAAAGAGGTTATTGGAGGTCAGCAATGGCCAAACTTACAATGACGTTATTTGTGAACGGCCCCTCAAGTATTTGCATTGGAGTATCAGGCTTAACCATAATGTACTCAGATAGAAACGTAAAACAAACAGCATTCAGTGAGAAAAAAAAACAGACCCAAACAGGTGAAAGTCACTTACTACAGGCAATGGCATATTTCATGAACCGATGTTATGAAATATTCAGCCAATGTTGTTATTATATGGGAGTCTGCATCATACTATTGGCGGTCATAAGTTTTCTTTGGTGTGTTTCACACCTGGTCACTATGGTGTGGACAATTGGAAGCATTTTAGGGCAAATACTGCGGATTTATAATTCACTGCTTTTTCATAAGATTGGTTGGCTTCAAAATAGGTCTCCTACTGTTTAATTTGACTATCCTTTTTACATACATGTGGATCATATTCTATGGATGAGGTTTGTTTTTGCCACGAGTGAGCAAGAGGAGACCTAATGAAAGTGCATCACAGATGCAGAGGCAATATACCACCATCCAAACATATACAGCTTCCATATAGTTATCAGTTAACTAATTTCTAAAACTAATTCCAAACATGGCATATAAAAAATCATCATTGCTTCAACGCGTGTAATAATGTCCATTTTCATTTTTCATCTCAAGATTGCTGTAATTACAAATTGAAAAGGATTGAAGGCCTTGTAACATTGAATAAAAGATGCACTTAGACAAATATCAACGTCACCTCCGCTTGTGTTTAATTAACATTTGTTTTCTCTTTCTGTTGAATGGTTGCCTACAATACCAGCATTATTTGTATTGCCCTTGTTCCTGCATTATATTAGCATGCACTAACTCTCTATAGTGGATGTGTGTAATGAATAAATGAGAATACAAGGTCATGATGACTCTGAAACAACTGCGCATCCTACAACCGGACTCCAGTTACTCGCATGTGATGTTTTGTGAATACATTTGGACCTGTTGAACTTACACAAAGGTGTAAATTCAATGGTATAATGCTGCATGCATTATTGGAAGCTGGAAATCAACAATTGAGATCTGAGTACACATTGACACAGGTATGTACATGCAGTGATCTTGAACTTAGACAGAGCAAATTGTTTTCCCGTTTGGCATACACACACATGAAATTTCTGCATTGTAAGAATAGTTTACTTCATATTTGGAATCATGTGCGTTTGCAGAAATGGAAGCTGCATTATGATTTTCACAGTAGGTGCACTGGTATACAGTTTGTAAGTGCATTAGTGGTGAGATCACAGTTTCTATGAAAAAAGTCGTATATTTGCTAGCTCTTAGTGGGTGAACATCCTGCTTGAATGAAGAACCATAACGTACTAGAACTCTAATATTCTATGATAAAATAGCTTGTAATTCAATGCCCACTACGTAAGATACGACACTGCACAAAAATCATATAAATGTACTTGCATTACATCACAAATAACGTGGTTACACAATTATATGAAGCGTTGCCATTGAAAACTAGATACACTCTAAACGAATGCTACGGTCACTTGGGCTTAACTTATTAAAACCGCATGGTCCAAGCAAAAAGCCCATCATACACGCTAGAAAGCTGCGTCTGTGCGTTGAAATTAGACGTATATTTGACGTATTAAGTACGTATGGTCCACACATAATTAACAGGTAAAACAAGCCCTGTCCTCGCATTACACAGTGCTTGCAAAGTTTAATCACATCAACTGTCATATTATAAGGTGTTCCCTGATCTTTCGTGTGAGATTAATGCTTGGAGTCTGTGTGACAGGGCTTTAATATACTACATTCTGACCAACTGGACACATACAATGCCAAGAGCAGCGGACGGATATGGAACAGTATATGCCCGCTAGTTTCGGCTATCGACCAAATGAACCAATCAGAATGAAGGCTATGGGTGGGGGTGGGGAGGGGTGGGGTGGGTGGGGGTGTAATTATAGGGTATAGTTGTTCACGTCGCTCTACAACTTAATAGACGGTAGACCTACAGTTAAAAAATCATAAATGAATGAGCTCACAACCCCCAAAAGCTAAACCGATGTGTTAATTGTACATGCATGGCAAAAGGTTTGCACTCCATGTTAAATTACAAAATAGATATCAAAATACCATGGCGGACATTTTGAAATTTAAAATAAGGGCAAAACTCGGTAAGCAATCGTATGACAAACACAGTTATTGAACTCACACCCTCAAAGTATGTAAAAGAGACTATCTGTCCATATTTTTTCCATTTAACATGCTTCTAAAGTCCTAAAGGGGCCTCACAGTTGAAGATTCCAGTCCACTAGACAAACCCAATGACCGGCAAGTACCGTCCATTCAAACCCGGGTGCCAGTAAACACTGGTGGTGCACCCACACTCCATCACAGACCCAAATAGATGACTGTGTACAGAAGAGAGACATTCTCATACACTGAGGATTTGGCATACACACACCCTAATTTACCACAAGAGAGGTCTCACTGTCCGCAACCAGCCATTACGATTGGCCAAGAAAATCCATAATTACTGTGTGACAACGCGGTTGATTTTTCGTCGGTTGTCATTGAATTCATATATCTTTATCACTGATGTTACTAAATATGCTTTTAGCCAAAGCTGTGATAAAACATTTTACAAGTTACTTATATGGGTCAGGTGTTTGCGACAGCATCACTTTACATTACACATGTATAATGTCGAGATGTAACGCGTAAGTTGACCGGTTTGTTTGTTTTGTTTGTTTTTATATATAATTCACTTGTTATTGTTTTGTTGTTGTTTTTCAATTGAATGTGAGCCGTAATGGCCTCATGTCTTGCCATATTACGCGTTGTTAGTTGTGTACTGTTGCTGATTAACTCCTAAAACACTACTGGTAACGGTCGGTTCTGGACGGTGATAATTCACACCTATGTGTTTGCTGAATGGTTCACTGGAACTACAAATATCACCCTATCCAAAGGCGACAAGAATACATCACTTACCGATATACTAAAAGTAGCTTTTAGCTGCTAATAGTGGGTGTAGGTCATCAGGTTTCATAGTCAGTCCCCCGTATTTCAAGTTTTTGCTCAACCTGAGCAAATCATTAAAACTCCATTAGCCCTTGAAGGTGAGGTCATTAGTTGTAGTATGAACATTAGCCCAAACACAGTTGTGATACATATGACTATGAACATAAAATGAGTATATACGTAAGTGGGTTTACGGTTGTAAACCTTTGGAATCGAACTCACGATCTCCTGATCACACAAGACCAGTCATATGTGTAGATCAGGCGCCTTATCCATTAGGCCAACCGTCCTGCACGTTCACAGACATGCACATACCCAGCCAGCTTTTATAATCCACTACAGGATTAGGCTCAGCCACTTGGTGGCGCCACTGATATGTGTTTATTTCTGTCTTATTTTTCATCTATCCTTCATCCCCAAACCTTTACAAGCCCCTGGGGCCGCGTTTCTTACAATACTGGATCTGTCATATCATAGTCACGGTTTGGGGCATTATGGGTGACAGTTACCTGGCCATGTGACATGTTCCGCATTAAGCCTTAAGCCCAACATGACAGAGCTGACGCATGTGTACATTGTGAATGGAATAGCCAGCAAACATGTACTGTAAAACTTCTCTTGGACGACGCCATTTGCAAGTTGCGCCACACTTGCATTGGTTGTCTTGGGCACATAATTGCAAGTTTACGGGGTCGTCCGTAAAAGTATTGCAAGTATTTGAATGAAATTTTGTCAGTATACTTGACAAGTAATCTACCAATAACTGTATTTGTTCGAGCTACCTTTATCTTGCGTAAGTTAGCTACCCTCTCGTAATTTATATGAATAAGACTATAGTGTTGTGTAGTAAATAAAGTATATATAAATGTCCTCTCTCACTCCCCCACCCCCCACCCCACCCCAGTCACACGCACATCTTGATCCATCTTTATAGGGATCTAGTCAATAAGATATGGAAGATCTGTTGAAGATCCAAGATCTTGCTTGACCTAATCGACTAATATCCATGTCAAGACAGATTTGGTGCATGATGGGAAAAGATCAATTTAGGATCATCCAATCAACAATGAGTATTCTGATCTATTGACATTAGCAACAGATAGCAGGTTAATGAAAGCCATGTGCTTCTCATGTTGCTAAACATGCATAACAACTTGAAATATATTAGGTTCTAAATTGAAATATCATTTGAACTAAACAACACGGAGATGAGCTGATTATAGCAAATAATAGTGCACCTAAAGCACTATTAGAATTGACACGACATTAATTACTATAATGATGAAAATAACAATGGTAGATTGTCACAAAATCATCAATATCAACTCTCATCAAAATTAGAAATAAACTATGTCCTGTTGCAGTTGATAGACATCTTGTTTCCACGTAACTCAATGGAGGACTCCTGTATGTTTATGAATGACTTTGGCTTAGAATATGGGCGTCATCGGTTGTCCCAAACACCAACTGTCACTTTAAATGTAGCAAGCGACGTCACGTTACGTAATTCATGACGCGATAGGAATTTAATGGGAAAAAGATGGAATGTAGTCAGTGTCTACTGGTAAAAACCCGTTACTCGAACGTTGCTCGCCAGCGGTCTAGCGGTAAAACCACTTAATGCCAAGATCACTTTCTCGAGAAAGCAAACAAGTTGATTACGTATTGTCATTCCTGGTATGTGAGACCGGCCACAGGAATCCGCTGCCACCGCTGGTTAACTTGTTTCCTGGTTACTGCTCACCGCAAATAATCAAACACTTGTTTGATTGTGCGGCGTCAAAAATGGCAAAATATACGATGTGAAATGTTTTGGTGCATTTGTTTGGAGCAAAGAAAGTTTCTCACTGATCGGGGGTGGTGATGTAGTGTTCATGTGGTGGTTTATAGTCATGATTCTAGTGCTCTCACGACTTTATATTTTGACACCAGGTCATTGGCATCCTTGTCACACTATATCTTTCTAAACTCCCTGGGGAGCATACAGTATATTGCAACCGTAGTGCAGACGTGCTAATCACTCACATTTGCGTTCACTCGCCTGACCTGTACCTATTTTACGAGTGGGTACCACTTAGGGGTAGGTTTGCTCAACACCCACCATCAGACCCGACCGGGAATCGAACCCACAACCTTCTGGTCACGAGTCCAACTCCATATCCACTCATTTTAAGTTTATTCTCTTTGTTTCAACATCCAAAATCAATTAGTAGAGATACATATAGGGGGTGCATGATTCTGCCTTGAAAGGAACAAACGCCCTTAGATTTAATTTAATTTCTAGGTTTAATGTAGTTGTGTATGGGTAATATACATCAGTCTTAGTGTGCAATGATTCACATTTATTTATACGCATGCGTGACCGAAATATCGAACATTGATATGTATCTAGCCAACTAGTGCATCAGAGAAATGGTTTTTCTTTTCCTAAACATCAGTGTTGCATTGGTGTTCCTATCCTAGGAGGATGCACAAACTACACGTATGACAAATCCACGAACAGATCCGTGAAACCAGGAACCTCCGCATGGCACAGGTGTTTACAAATGGGTCCGCATTCGGAAGAAACTGAGAGATGTGTCACTCTTCAAAATTTGTTTTGTTGTCTCTATTATCTATGTATGGAATTCTGACATAAATAAAACAAAAATAAACGCAAATGAAATATAAAAATAGAGCGAGTGACTAGATATTTAGCAAATAAATAGATAGATCTATTCCCCAAATAGAACCCACTGTGCCAGCTTCAATTATAATGGGAATTAAGCCAGACCTTACTGCAAAAAGTCTACAATGAATGCAAAACAAGGAAGGTGGCCCAGTACCATGGAATGTGAAACCATAAAGGGATCTATTTGGTAGAAAAGTGATCAAAGGGACGATATAAAATGTCTCACCTGAGATTCTGCGTCTAGTGCCCGCTGTCTCGACTCCACAGAAAACGCATGTATCTGTCTGAGCAAAACACACGCCGTGAATATACAAACAAAACTGACTTCCTTATACATACTGAACTGTTTTTGTTTTTTATCAATGGGTTTAATACTATTTTTAAGTTAAGCGTATGGTACTATAGTAGCGGCAATACACGAGGTGTACTTCTTAATCTTCAAAATCACTGATGCGTGTAAAATATCCTTGTACTTGCTCTGTTATAAAACTAGTGGTTGCTTTTTTCCAAACTTTTCCAACCACTTATATGATATATTGTAAAGTCGTCCACTGATCCTAATAATAACAATTGATGATAATTATTCCATACCCGTTGCGTGCATGTCTTAATTAATGAAGCTTTAAAAGGTTCAAAAAATGCTCAACAAATGCGGATAGAATACAAGTGTTCCGTACGTCAAATTCCTTTCATGACTCGTTCAAACGCCAAGTTGTGAGTCTCGTTTCGGACAGGCGAGTTTTTATGCTAATGTCGTGACGTCATCAAGGAAGCGGGTAGACTTTGGTGTACACAGGCGTACGCCAAGGTGGCGCCGGCGGCGGCAGTGTTGTATACGTGTGTGGGGGGGCGGGCAGGGGTGACTTTCATGCCAGTAGTGATGGCCTTGCCGCTACTTAACTTTGTAATGATGATCTTTTCTTATGAATAATTGTTAATATGGCTTCGTATGTGGTCTCTTAATGTTTTATCCTTAATTCTTTATGTTATGATGAAGTAATACTATGAATCGAGTATGAGCAAACGAGTATTAGGTCGGCTATTGGTCATATGTTGACCTCTGTCTATCTATAAAGCCTAGGGCACAACTGGCAGTACTACTTCACTACTGACTCTCTACTGCCAAAAGAAAAACCTCGAGGAAGAAGTGGGGACCAGTGTGTGTTCAGTACGGGGAAACCTGACCGCTTTGAGAGACAATACGGACACTGTAGAGGGAGTGTAACTTGCCAGACTTTCTCTGTGAGCAATTAAATTGTTGGCTGGCCACAGGTGGAACAGAAGCAGTACGGAGCCAGTACACCAAGCAATACATGCCGTAGTCACGCAGATACGTCAAAGATAGCATGGTCAAAATGTCCGTTGTACCCTACGGTTAACTCATATTGCAATACAAAAATACTCGATTCTTAACAGTAGCCTTAATACTTTCCCCGTCTGTTAAATGACCAAAACTGTGTGATTTTGTAACATGGATTGTTTTATCAGGTGAGTTTTTGTAGTGTATCACAGCGTGTCCCAAGAACGAAACGTGATAACATAATTCATGTTACACGACGAACCCGGTTTTGTATTTATCATTCTTTCTTATAAAATTACGACACTGTTTTTAAAGATATGAAAAAGTAGTCCGGCTGAGTACAAGCATGATAACCATGGTATCAACCCTCTTCGAAGAGGCGTGATAACCCTCACTGGGTTATTGGATTCTTCTGGGTCATGATAACCAATGAAATTACATGAAAAAGAATGAAAAATGTTTCATGATTGAAAGCACATCATCTACTAAATGTTTGTCATTTTACTATACTTGCTTACTCTAGGCTGACTATCTGAACATAAAACTCATCCACACTTATAACCAAAGTGGCAATACTAATAAAACTTTTACACTATTCGTTTTGTTTGTGTTTTTGCGTGTTTAAGTTTAGGTTTATACACGTACAAAAATAAAAATCAATCAACGAAAGTATAAATTACGATAGGCTTTGCGAGATTGAATTTGTGGGTGTTGTGCAACAAGTGGTGTTTTTTTTTCAATTAGGAAAGTGGATTAAATTGTAAATGTGAGGATGTGTCTCATATGTCAGGAAAAAAGAATACTTCTTAAATGAATTCTGCTGTCTATGTATTTGTGCCTTTGATAAAAAGTAACGGAGGTAATATCATACTATTTTCTTATATAACGTACAAAAAGGGCGATTATAATCGTTTGTACTTTTACCCAGAAACTTTTACCCAGTTGAAAGCTAATTGTTTTGAGAGATGAAATGAAGAAAGCAATGATTATGTTCATTTTATACCCACGTGGTTGTAAATGTCTCTGCTTCCTTGGTATTGTAATTTAGATTTTTACGATAGGTGGGGGTGGGGGTGCAACAAGGGGTCTGATGACAACTTCCATGGCATCCGTGTGTGCTGATGTGCACTGTAAATGTCATTGTGGTGGTTTATAGTCCTGATCCAAGTCTTGCTCTCACGACTTTACAATTTACACCAGGTCATTGGCCCACTCATTGATCGTCAATTGATCATTTCTCATATGCTTCCATCGGCAGCACATTCAGCACACAGTGCCAATCACTAACACAATCACTCACTCACTAATTCAGCCCAATGACCTGTACCTAATTAACATGTAGGTACCACAGAACAGTGTGCAAGTCCTTTAAGAGACCGAACCCACGGCATTCTGGTCACGAGTCCAACTCCCTAACCACTCGGCAACAGAAACACACTGTGATGGGGAAAGCTCCTCTAGGACGTTGTTTGTTGGGCAAATGGGGGGGACGGGCACTTCTCGTATGACGTGTGGAATGTTCAACCTGAAGGTTTGAAGCCAAACCAGTCTTACAGATGTTAATGACATGCACATGTGCTTCCGTGGCCGAGTGGTTAGAGAGTTGGACTCGTAGCCAGATGGTCGTGGGTTCAATTCCCAGTCGGGTCTCGTGGTGGGTGTTAAGCAAACTCATTCCTAAAAGCTGTTGCACACTGCTCCGTGTCACCTACATGTTGATTAGGTACAGGTCATTGGGTTAAGAGTGAGTGAGTGATTGTGTGGGTGATAAGCATTGTGCGCTGAATGCAAGCTGCTGCCGATGGAAGTATATGAGAAATGATCAATTGAAGATCAATACGTGGGCCAATGGCCTGGTGTAAATTGTAAAGTCGTGAGAGCAAAACTTGGATCAAGACTATAAACCAACACATTTAAACAATTTACATGTACAGTAGATCGGCTCAGACTGTCCGTTCTACAATTGTCGGTAACACAGTTGCTTATTAAAAAACGTCACTCTAAATTATTGAAGATGATGAACACTTTCTACCAAAGTGTCCACTTCATATTGGCATTAGAGAGTCTTTCATTCAAACGGTTTGTGATACATTAAATATAACGAGTGAAAGATGGCTACTCAACTGCTCTTTGAGTGAGAAATAGATGCCTTCCACTTAACTTGAAGTTGAAGGAAATCAAGTGATAACCGTGGGTAATTACTAATCAGACATTTTATAGTTGTCATAAATCATATATGACGCACTAGATTTTTTATAATATCTGATTAGAACATTGACGAAACAAATGAATATACAAAGAGAATAATAGACTTGTCTTGCGTTTGGCCCATTTGATTTTTTTCCGACGTATACCAAGAAACATTGTTCAATGTTAACATCTCAATCAAAGCCCTTGTCTAGGCACAATAACCGACATTCCTCTTCTCCCTAAAAAAGCACACAACCACCCTACTTCTCCCTAAAACCCAACCCCCCTACTGCTCAATCCCACGCACTAACCAGTATGAGCCAAGACTAAATCCCCATGTGGCTCCCACAGGTATGTGCGATGTGGCCAGTTAAACACCCTAATAAATAGCAATGCTACAGCCATAACCCCGTATCGCGTCAGCCCATCAAGTTCCCGGCGTCAGCCGCATAACAGCAACTGTCAATAGAGCAAGTGACGGAAATAGTCTGCTTTGGAAGCCTCACCGCGCCGCAAATATCGCCCAGTGGCGATAGATTAATTTGCTGAGGCCACAAAAGCGTTTGATTATCGGGTGTCGGAGGCCACAAAGTGGACTCCCGTGCTACATGTGGGAGTTTGTCCGACAGGCCATGGTATGCTGCCGTAGTGGCGCTAGTTTGTAAATGTAAAATGTAAAAAAAAGTAAATGTGGCTATTTATGTCATCTTGAGTTATACTTGTAGTTTTGAACCATATTTTTGAAGCTCCCTGAAGCTTTCGGCCATCTTCACATGGCCTTTTTTCCCACAGTGCACTAGTCATCACGAGTTTAAAAAAGATATGGTTCAAAAGTACAAGTATAACTCAAGATGATTGACAGAACTTTGAACAAATGAATATTCAACATGTGGCTATTTATAGTCGCAATTGACTGTCATAGTGCTCTAGCGATTTTATATTTTTACACCAGGTCATTGGCATCATTGTCGCACTGTATCATTCTCAACTCCCCGGGGAGCATACAGCACATCGCTACCGTAGTGCAGACGTGCTAATCATTCGCATTATCGTTCAATCGCTTGACCTGTACCTATTTAACGTGTAGGTACCATGGAGCAGTGTGCAATCTATTAGAGGTAGGTTTGCTCAACACCCACCATCAGACTCGACTGGGAATCAAACCTACCAGCCGTTGGTCTCAAGTCCAACTCCCTATCTACTCGGCCACGGAAGCACACTGTAATTTCACCAGTTGGTTTTCTTTATTTGAACGTCTTCATCGTTTGTAATGTATAGATAGAATTATTTCTTAAGTTCACAACACATTTTTACTTGCGAAATTCCTCGACAGTTTCTTCAACTGCTGACTGTCGGACGTACGCAGTTCTTCGTTAGGCAACGATCATGGGGGTCGTCCATTTTTGGGGCTCAGAGAAAGGGTTAACCGACCCCCACCCCCCCACCCACCAACATTTTAAAAAGTTGAGTGACCCACAGTCCCACAACCTCCCCCACCCTCCGCTAAAGCAAAAGTCCTCTTAATAGTCATTGCATCTTTGGACAATTGACAAAATAAATTATCAGAAAAATATTCCGTAGCATGATAAAAATGTTTAGATAGAAATCAGAAAACTTGGACAATCCGCCGGTATCAGTATTTATGATCCTTCATTATGAGGATGTCAACTTAAGTTGACGGAACTGTCAATGAATTTTATAACTAAACAATGTGTTGTGAACTTGAAAAATGACTATCTAAGCATTTGAATTTGTTAAGGCATCGACCATTTGATCTCAGGGGGGGGGGGGCAGCTATTTTCACCATAGCTTCAATTAATTTTTTGTCATGAAATTTGACATCTAATTCTTTATTTCTTAGATTACTGGACCTCAATTATGGAGCCAAATGAAACCTTATTATTTTTTTTCACCAATTTTCAGCCTTGCGTTATTTTTTTCAATATTTTTGCTGCCCCCCCCCCCCCTTTAAAATCAAATGGTCGATGCCTAATCAAGGTTGAAGTTGTTATATTTCAAAGGTGGAAAAAGTGTCAGGTGTCGCAATATGCCTTTTTTAGCCTTCATACTCTTTCAAAGCAATTTAAAACCTTTTCATTGATGTAACCTTCATGTTTTATTGGTTTTATTGTTGTTTATCGTGACTTACGATATGGACACAGCCATTCGCGTACATAATATGAATGTGCATGACTTTGTGAGTCCTGCACATTGAATATGAATAGTTGACCTTATGCTCAATATTTAATCATGATGGCACTTTTGCAACAAAAACTATTGTAGCGGTCACAATTCGTCTTAAGGTAGTCCATGGGTAAAAAATGAAGATGATTTACTGCAATTTTTGTTGCTGGTTATGTTTGGTACAGTTTTATGATCAAAATTAAAGCAATATAAAAAATTCATAATAAATAAAAAAAAATCTGGCGTTTGAAATTTTTTAAACACACATTCAACATTATTTAGTAATATTATTTCAAATTTTCATGTGAAAACCAACCGAACATGAAAAACGTATTGTTTTTAGTAAATCATTTGACTAAGATAAACTGTTTGAGCTTTAGATGACCTCGTTTGACCTTCAATGTAAAAAGCCAAACTAGTATCGGTTGTGGCTTCGGGAATTATACACGAACTACCTTAAAATATCAGCAGCGACTGCTAAAAAACGCTTTTGATATCGCCCTGCTGATTGAATTAGACACGTTTGTATATTTAGACGTAAATATACATTTGTGATCCTCAGGCTATTGGGAATATTACCACACCTGGGGCCTGTTTCACAAAGCCGTTTACGTTTACGGGCATACTGAAACGATATCGTTACAGTACCAAAACGTAATTTTTCAGTTTCACTAAACATTTCTACGTTTTATGGAAACGAACTACGATGGCTGATATCGTTAAAACTTGACGATCCTCGTTGATTTTTCTCACTCGTAAATGGCTGTGAGAACCGTAAAACAAGCGCCGTAAGTACATAAATTCGCTACAAAATGTGGTTGAAACGAAGAGAAGAGGGTTTATAAGGAAGGTGGATGATCAACATGACCATTATATGAGGCATCCCAGAGAACATCGCATTCATAGTTGATGTCTTTGTGATCACTACATGTACAGGGAAAAATCATCAACTTTATCATCCATGGTCACTTCGTAAGAACCTATTTGTGTACATCCCGTGTGATCAACTACACTGATCGAAAATGATAAAATAATAAAACCCTCTCTCGTGTGCGGTGCACGTCTGCCCTGCTTGTTTGTTTTTCATGCCAGACTCACGTAGAGTACATAAAACATATACATGACCGACGCTCTTATGCCCACGGCACAACAGGACTTGTGGACAGTTTGACCGCATGCTTTGTTTCATCAGCTCTACAATGGCTGGTTGATTTATGCATGGAGTGACAAGGAATCGTTCACAAATTACGTCATTGTATTTGGGGGCATTTCTGACACCCCCACCCCTCCGGTCATTTTGCATCATTGCTCTCCCTCCCCTCTCCAACTATGAGGAGTCATTTTATAGAATTCTGCTGCCCCCCCCCCGCCCCCGCTCATTACTACTACCCATGTAAATGGAAACTGTGTAAGCAGCGTCGCATACATGCTAATGCAACGGAAGAAAAACAACAACCACAACACCAAATATTCACACTATTTCTCACTCTTGATGTCTGCACCCCTCCAGTCCACGATGACATCATTTTACCCTGGACCCCCAATTTTCCTCACTGATCGTCAAGATCTCCTTGAGATTTTGGCAATAGACTGGCGGTAGACTAGTCGTGCAGCCTAATGTGTCCTAGGCATTACTCAAATCACATGATCTTAGGAAATTTTAAAAGGACGTAGAGGGCACACATTTAGTGCAGGACGGAAGTCTAGTCTTGACATTGCGTTATAGAATTATAGGCAATTCATACAGCCCTCAACATCCACCACCCCCACCCCCTCACACCCACAGCCACCACCTTTATAATACCCACCCAAAACCAATCCCGGTTTCCAACATCTTGTAATCACAAGGGTCTTTTTTTTTAGTTGAAAAGCAAAATTCAACCTAGGGGAGTAACATCAAATTTGTGCGAAGTGTGAAAAGAGATTCCCACACACCGACACACTGGTTTGGAAGGCAAGAATGGAATGTTCGTGTGATATCCAGGGTCTGATATCGTTAAAAGTACTGTATATTGTAGCCGTAACGCCTTCGGGGTTTACTGTTCTGACGGACATCAAAAAAGGTGTTCGTGAAACACCTGTAAATAGAATCAGATCGTACACGTAATCACATCCGTAATCGTTACTCGTACTCGTTGACGTAAAAATGATTGTGAAACAGGCCCCTGGATTGGCCCAATCACAAATACAATTGGTGTCAAAATCATTCCAAAATTCTCTGCATCTATGCCCAAAGAAGCTATAGCTCTTACATTAGCAATTAACTTGTCACATTAAATATCATCTACTGAATGATAAATTTCGAGATTATGCAATCGTTGAATTGCTCTAGTCTTTTTGCCTTGAGGTGTGCGCACATCTGCTGCTCTAGGAACACCAGCTTTGCCTACATGCAGACTTTCAACAACCCCCCAAAGCCACTTCATCCTAGGTAACCCATCCTCTCTAATAAACTGAAAGTCTCCTTAAATGTGTTGGTCTCTTGTAATTGGTCACAAACTCGTATATTTTAGGCATCGGCCATTTGATCTCGGGGGGGGGCAAAAAATATTGAAAAAAATAACACAAGGCTGAAAATTGGTGAAAAAAATAATAAGGTTTCATTTGGCTAGAAAAAAATGTCAAATATGGCTTTAAACAGCTTTAAAAAAGATAATTGAGGTTCAGTAATCTAAGAAATTTCATGAAAAAAATAATAATTGAAGCTATTGTGAAAATAGCTGTCCCCCCCCCTGAGATCAAATGGTCGATACCTTATTAAACTGTTAGTAAAAATGGCATCATCAAGGACAAACTTATACAACCCAAAAAACCTCTAAATCATCACATAACGTCTTCTTTCTCCGCTGATTTCATATTACATTAAATCCGCGATGAATCTCCTCTAATATTTTTTGTTGCAAATTTACATTTTTAAATCCAAAATGTCGGCTAGCTGTTGCAGAGGTCGTTTTTCCATGAGCATCGGTTTGAAGGTTGGGATTGGTCCAAATAAAATACTACCCCTTTAAGCGCATTGGTAGATGTAATATAAGTCTGCAGATTAAACAAATTGGGGGTTGCACATCTACATCTGTCATGCGCAATAGATTATGATGATGGACATGACTGGTGGTTGAAAACTGAAGTATGTAAGTTTATGTTGTGATGTGTGAGACCAATTCTTAATCATGAAAATAATTGTCTTTCACCCACGTGTATTTAAATCAAAGAGGATTATATAGTTAAACTATCCCTGTTTATATACAAAAACACAGCCGATAAGATTTTCAACCAGATATCTTTTTAGAGTTCTTTGCCACCAATTAATGTAACTTTAGATAAGAAGTTTGTTTGACTTTCTTTTTTCTTCACAATTTTCAATGTACAAATAATACAATGTACTCTTTTGCTACATAAGTACTTAGCACTTACACTCTTCCGTCGCTGAGTGGATACGGAGTTGGAATCATGACCAGAAGGTCGTGGGTTGGATTCCCGGTCGGGTCTGGTGGTGGTTGTTGAGCAAAATCATCCGACTGGTTGTAGGCTACACTGCTCCGTGGCACCCAAACGCCAAATTGGTACATGTCAGGCAAGTGGAAAGTCCATGCAGGCGAGAAAGGCAATACAGAGTGACAACGATGCCAATGATCTGGTGTAAATGATGTGAAGTTCACTGAGCGTGGATTGCAGACGATAAAACTCGCACATTCACATTAACACGAAGAGCTTCTTTATTGTACATAACGCAAACACAGAATGTAACATGGACTGTCCTGGAGGGATTATGACACGATCTCTGACTAGTTCATTGTATGTGTATCTAAAATAGACGCATATTTGGTTTGGTGGCGAGTGTCTCACGTAAAAATTAAACCAATAGATTATTTAGTGCAGGTGAACAGTTATATAAACATTCAAGTGAGTATGTTTGGGGTCTAAGAGGGGGGCGGTCATCTCTTACCTATTGATTTCAATTAAAAAGAAAATCCAGCGAGCAAGTTTATATTCATCATTCATCCGGGGACTAGCCTACCCATATCTATCGAATCGTTGAAGCCATGTGAGTAATAACATCCTTCCTTTCATAGTTTTCTGTTCGGTTGTAGCATATTTGATTATTTCATAGACTTCGTCTGCCAAATTAGATCAAATGCATTTGAGGTCAGGTCACGAAGCTATTTATCCATATAGAGATAACCATGTTTTAATCCTAGGGGATGTTTTTAGAGTCGCACCAAATTTTAGTGTGATCTATAATAGATCAGTTAGATTTTCAAATTGTATAGTTTGAAGATACGTATTTCTTGTACTTTACTACTTGTACCGCGTACAATGTATTTTATGTATCCATATGTTCAAAGTACAGTAACAGTATCAAAATGAGTAGCAATAATTCACATACAAGTTATTGTGGATAGCAAATATTAACTGCATATTTACCTTGTAATAATGGTCGGTCCTAATTACTATTGTAGTCAGTTTATATAACTTACATCTATATAACTAGCATGACCATGTGATGATTATTTATTAACGTATTGGCTAGATCTCTACAACACGATCTTCACTTAATATTTTGGATTATCATGTTGACTAATCGTACAATTATGTAAATCTAAATAATTTTATTCAATCAATTTGATTGTTGTTTCATGCATTAAAGAAATTAACTTATACATTGAAAAAAAACACATGAAAACCACCTATACATAATACATTCATCAATTCACAGTAAGCACATACTTACATACATTTTGTGACACCTGGACAGTCGTATAAACATAATGCTCTCTTTCTTGGACCAAATAATACAAAACTTGAGCTATATTTCTTACATTACACAACACAATGACCTCCACCGTCAAAGTAACGATATTACGTCAGAATTTGCATTTTCCAATACATAATTCCTAATGTATGCAAAATGCAACTACTCTACCACCGTATGGTAAATGCAATAAATGTAAATGCCATTAAGACTGAAAATTGAGACTTCACTCTAACCTACTGTGATGGTAGCGTCGAATGAGTGGCAGGAACATGATTTATATGAATGTAAATGCCATAGGACTGAACATTTTAATTATGGTGACGACAAACTCCATGAAATGTTTACACTCATTTTGTTAACTTGTTATCCATTTCCAATTGCACGCTTTTAAGATGTGCCCTCAGTCTGTGCATCTATTTACTGCAGTAGTGTGTATATGAGAGGACATTCAGTTTGAAAAATAATCCATTCAGTCTCAGTATAGAGCCAATCAAAGTCTGTATGTGTTTGCATCATGAACTCACACATATCTACTAGACTCTCTCATCCTACGAGGAAGTCTCATTGAGCTAGAGCTTCTGCAGGAATGTCTGTTTGGGCAATAACGTAGATCTAAAAGTCTATTAATTCATAGACATTCACTAAAATGTAACATATACTTACGCACTATATTGTCAAAAGCCTTGCATTTTTGCAAAATAGGAATTTGCATGCCGTTTTCAAACTAAAACAGTACACGAATAGTTGTGTTTACAGATGAACAACAGATGAACAACTTGGGCCTCCTCAATAAATGTATTCCACAAGGCAAGAATAAACGCTTGTCACGTAAAGTTGCACCTTGAGCAAATGTTTGGTAAACTTTAACCCACACACCACTGTTTACATGGGATACACCTAATATATTGATGCTATTATTGTTGTGCAGCTGAAGAAAAGCATACACATTTGTATAATCATGAAGTCACAAAATGAACAAAATTATAATTATGTGAATTGGGTACATAATGCTTTTTTTTAATAAATAAGCCTCAGTTTTCCTACCCTGGATAGTGGCTAAGTGAATCCTATGGCTCCACAAGTTTAACAACCACTTATCTGTACATGTTATATGACAGTTCATTTAGACGTTTGAAATACACATTATTGTGCTGTTTTCACATCTTCTGCTCAAGTACTCTTGGACAAAGTGAACTCACAGTACTACTTTTGTTCAATATCACTAGATTAATTGACTAAAAAGTCATATTGCATTGCTTAATAATGTGTATCTTCTGCTCGAGTACATATAATCCTCATTGCTTTACTCCCTAGCAACAATGATTGCGGGGTCGTCGTCAAGGCAACCATTGCCCTGTACGCGTGCGCAGAACGGGTCATCTGGCGCAGCTTGCCGGTAACCATGGCTACCGCGGATGATGGGGTCAGACTGAAAGAAAATCTGACAATTACCTCTCATGGTTCTCTTGTATTGTATCTACCAATGTTATAACTTATTGATACATTTTTTCACATTTGAAAAGTACCTGGCTCTTAACAAATATTCCAAAGTAGACGTTTGACTCTTAAAACATTTTAGTGAAACAAGTTTACTGACACTGAATAGCAAAATGGTGTATCTACTAAATAAACTTTAGTATCAAAAATAGATCCATGTATATATAATATGTATGGTTAAGTATGATTGCAAATAATTTCTATTAAATGTATAGTTTTGTTAATCGATAAAGAAGTTACCATATTTTACATGAAGATATAGATGTTATGAATTAGGATTACTACAAGTTAAGGTGTATACATATTTCTATGTTAATTGAACAGGAACCTGTGTGTTCGAAAACTGTAATCACAATAAATGCGAGATTGGGTAGGATGATTTTTATTATTGCACGGTAAGACAAACTGAAACCAATGGCAGATCCATTTCTTTTTTTTTCTTTTTTTTAAAAGGGTGTGGGGCACACTTCAGGGATTTCATGATTTTTTCGTACCCGCAATCGATGGCGTACATATAAAAGAACTTTATTGAAATGAAGTATTTTGGTGGGAAACGGGGAGGGGATCTGCCTATGGAAACAAAATAGTATAAACATATATATAAAATTACAGAATGTAAGCTTCTATTGGGTTCCATTATATAAATATTTAATTAAAATCTATAATTATGAGATGTGACACAGGTGTAACAGGGTGCCCTACCTGCACAGACATGCCGTCACCGTGGAAACCCCAATGCGACTGTGAATAAGCACATTTATTACTTGTGGTCCCCCCACATAGGGCGGGACTGGTGCCCTACCTGGACTGCGGTGACCCCCCACGGCGTCCCTCCCCCGGGGTGGTCTGGGGACGGATGAGCCGGCGCCGCTCGGCTGGCAGCAGCTCGGACACCGCAGCCGCCGCTGCTGTGACGGGCGCCGTAAACAGCGTAACACACAACGCCTGAAACAGGGAACATGATCGTAGTGCCCCAGGTGGTGTTTACAAAGGTGTCTCAAAAACATTACTACAATTTTTATGCGCACGTGGTGCAGTCTCGATCAACCAAAGCTCTGTGTGTCAGAAAGAAATGATAAAGACTGATACTGTTTGTCTATTTTTTCCCCAGAATGCAATTGTTTGTAGCCACCTGCTGGTTTTAGACAGGAATATGATATGCAAATAAGCCTATTGACGTGTAATTTCTGCTTGATAATTGGCGTATAACCTGGGCAGGGTTATCACTCCAGTTCGAACTGATGTGATACTCAGGTTATATCGTGTCATGTCACTCCTATTTCTAAGATTTGGTAGCAACGCACTCGCTTCACTTTTACTGAGTTATTTTGAAATGAGGTGATGGCCTATTAGAATATCTATAACAGAGGCCAACAAAGACACATCATTCTACCACCTACCGATGGCTGTCCACGTGAGCAGCGTCGCCCAGACGACTGTCGGCAGCAGCGCCAGCAGGTGGACATTGAGGGCGACGGCCGCTAGAGGGAGCCAGGGGCAGGCTGGAGCCGCCAACAGGTAATACCTAGCACGGGGACGTTGTGGGAGGTTTATTAAAAGTGGAAACAGTAATGCATACAGATTGAAATGGAGGCTGAGCAATAAAACCTTTTTTAACTTTAGAGCATACATCAATGTTGCATGGTAGAAAGAAAGAAGATATATATTTAGAATGAGACCACTTGCAGTTTACCGTATAAACTCTATTTTAGGTCGTAATACATTGACTAGATAGATTGTAATAATTTGACTTGGGTGTAAGAATTGACAATAGATAATAGTGTCTCCAATTCTATAGGGTCTGTATCACCTGGCTTCTGATATATAGCCCTCTAGATTTTCTGAATTCATAGTTAACTGCAGCTGAACTCAATGTTTAAAAGTGTAGCAGGGTTAACGTATTCTGCTGTTATTTGTTTGTTTGATGTTTAGTTGTGTTTTTCTTCTTGATTGTATTTGTAGGCTGCTGATTGGTAAGTTTCTCTCTTCCAATAATTCAAGTTGATACAGTAAACCCTCCAATTAAGACCACCTCTCTATTGAGACCACCTACAAAAAAGACCAATTTTCCCGGTCCCAAACCTTCATAAAGCTACCAAAATAAAGCTCTGTATAGAGACCACCTCTCTATTGACACCACCAAACACTGGTCCCAAAGTTGGTCCTAAGAGAAAGATTCTAATGTAGTATGAA
Organism: Streblospio benedicti; assembly: GCA_019095985.1. Classification (NCBI taxonomy): domain Eukaryota; kingdom Metazoa; phylum Annelida; class Polychaeta; order Spionida; family Spionidae; genus Streblospio; species Streblospio benedicti. The sequence goes on from JAGTTF010006035.1 coordinate 78,385, forward strand.
GATGAAATCAATATAGCAAAGTGTTTTTTTATGTTTGTTGTGTATTCGTTTCCTTGGTTGTGTTTGCAGGCTGCTGATTGGTTACAATTTACACAGGCAGATCCAGAGGGGTGCAGAGGGCGCCCTCTCCCCTTTTCCCACCAAAATACTTCATTTTCATAGTGTTTTTTACACGTCTGCCATCGATCGTGCATACAAAACCCATGAAATCCCTGAAGTGCGCCCTCCCTTTTTAAAACCTGGATCTGCTATTGATTTACGGTGATATAGTGAAGTGTGCTCACTGGTGCATGACTTGGTCTCGCGGCTGGCGCAGCAGATGGAGGCCGGCAGCGGCAGTCAGCAGGAGGAAGCCCACGAGGAGGCAGACAGGCAGCGGCCGCCCCGCGGAGAGGCCAGCGGAGCCCTGGGGGGAAGAGGGGGGATAGTGATCTACAGATGGGCAGCGGTCGCCCCGCGGAGAGAGGTGGGAACCCTTGGGGGGAAGGGGAGCCGTTAGTTTTGTTTTTTTGGGGGGGGGAAAGAAATGCCCCCCCCCTCCGGACAGACCCACGCCGGCCTGGGAGAGGGGGCTAGTAATCTACAGACAGCCCTGTGGGGGGGAGGGGGTGGCTAGCAAGCTAACAAGGGGTGGGGGATGTTAGGGGTTCATCAGACAGCCCCTCGCTGCCCTGTCTGGGGAGGGAGTGGTTAGTCTACCAAGGGGCAGGGGTGGGTGTACAAACAGTCCCACAGCGCTGCCCTGGAAGGAGAGGGGGGGGTAGTCATCTACCAAGGGGCAGGGCAGGGGTGGGTGTAAGGGGTTTCATCAGGGGCATGTGTCCCCTGATTTTGAAACTCGGTGTGCTTTTCTAGAAGGTGGTAAAACCTCTAATGCCCCCACCGACCTGTTCATCTGGGGCGAGAGGGGGTGGGGGGTTAGGGGGGACAGAAAATGGGTACAGACGTGGCAAGGACGCATTGAAAATAAATGTCACCCACCAATGTACCCATTTTGAGAAAACATCACCCACAATATACCAATATCTGAGAAAATTGTGACATGATATACCAATATCTGACAAAAAAATGTGGCATAAATATACTAGAAATGCGAAAAAAACACCCAGAACATATTGAAAAATGTGATAAAGACATCAGTTTCATGGCACATTCGTAATGATAATGCAATAATCTCCCCCCCCAAAATGCTGTTAGTACAGTGGCGGATCTAGTAGTCATCTAGTAATCTATAAAGGGGCGGGGCGAGGAGAGGGGTTCAAGGAAGTAAAAGGGGTTCAGGGGGCATGTGTCCCATGATTTTGAAAACTGTATACTTTCTAGGAGGTGGTGAAAATTGAAAAACATTTTCTTACAACAACCGCCAATGTAATTTACTTATACAAGCTATATAATGCTGCTCTTTTCTTCTTTTATTCTTTTTCCCAGATTTATTGAGATTATAGATCATTATACACAATCTAAAAATATTTTTAAAAACAAGAGGCTCTACATACGAGCCTAAATCGCTCACCTGTATCTATGTTTATTTTTTAGCAAAAAAGAGACAAAGTTGCACTATAATCTACACAGAACTTTAATTTTAAAAAATCAGTTTGCATTATGACTAACAGACTGACTGTACAAGAGACAAGGTTGCACTATGACTTCTATCCATCTCCAGAGAACTTTAAAAGTTTGCATTATGACAAACAGACCGACTATACACTTTTACACTAAAAAAGTTAGATGGACCCCTGGGGCAGGTCAATTTTACCCCCAGTGACATGTATCAATTATGGAATGATGATCATATATACATACAACTTCTGTGAAAAATGATGAAATTTGAATGAAAATAAAGAAACTATTGTCCAAATATGAATTGTTGACATGACAGATGACAAGAAAGGTGATCACAAAAGCTCACCATGTCTACAACAGGTGAGCTGAAAAATGATTTTTAGTCTAGTGATACCGACCTGCGTGATGGTGACCGCCACAGACCGCCCAG
>JAGTTF010006037.1:5306-16188 GCA_019095985.1 Streblospio benedicti
AAAAAAAAAAATTTTTTTAAAAAAAAAATGTTCAAAAACATTTCCCCCAAAAAGGGTTTTAAAAGTAAAAGGGAAAAATATTTCTTACCAAAAAACCAATAGAAAAAAAATTTACCCAAAAAAGGACAAAACTTTTAAAAACCCAAAAAAAAATTTTCAAATTGATTTACGCCTTTCCTGTTTTAATGATTTTTACAGGAATAGCTATGTTAACAACACAACCAAATGTTTTCTAAAATGTTTATAAATTCTAAAAAGCTTTTTTTTAATTCTTATTTCACCATGAAATGTTGTATTTAGAATTATAGTGGCAAGTTTCTGAAACACAATATGCCACCTACTGCCATTTACTCAAGTTTATACACTATTGTCAATACAGAGTACATTTGTACACAGAAAAAAGTTAACTCACTGATACGAATTGTGATAAAGACATTAAGACAATGTACATGTTTGTACATGTACGTCAAAATACTTTCCAATTGAGTGTTACGACAATGTCTTCCTATTCATGTGCATATTTAACGTGTCTTTTATAGGAATAGTTATACTTACCTCAGCCTAAAGTCCACTGAGGGGCCCAAGTAGCACCCAGACACACACACTCCTTGATCTGTGAGGAAGGTCTTGGTATTTTGTACATTTTTGGACATTATAGCGGGCTTAGAGTGTATATGTAATGAATGACTTGACAATATTTGATGATAATATAAACATGCAAGTGTTTAGATAATCTTCAAATTCTGGTATGCAAAATCAGATAGTCTTATGTTTTGTTTGAAGTCATGCGTTGTGACTAAAGAATGTCACTTGGACTTACATGGATACGAGTTTAAAACAAAAACACACACTGGACACACACACAGCAGATTGCTGCTCAAGTCTCTGAAACAGCATTGGGCTCGAAATAATCATGGAGCTTCATATTGTTCAAATAATTTTAAACAAAATGTTTGCATAAAATAGTTCAAAAACAACACTAAAACACAAAACCAACCCGGTCCACAAAAATTTTTGAATAAAAACAACACACTTTTTTTTACATTTAAAATTGTGTTACATAGTTCTAATCTTCATTGTCTTTTACTGGGAGGTGTAAAATTCTTGCTCTACAACGTACTAGAGTTCTTCATCTGGGGATAATAACATTAGTCTATGCTTGGGGAAACGGGTTCATTATCTTTTGCTCGTATCAGTACAGTTTATTTTTTAACGCAGAATTCATCTTAAATTGAAATTAATTCTCTTTGTCCCTAGATCTAAGTTTTGTATCTATATACACGAAACCACGGTTTCGTGACGTGCTGTACTTTGGCCCGATTGCAGGTAAGATTCTCGTTCCCCGTAGTAAATAGAGAGAAATTGCCGACTTTCTACCCAAGAGTCTTGTATTAAAATTGTGCTAATCTTCTTACTTTTAACTTCGGCTGAATTCGCTAACCTCTGCTCTACAACATACTAGAAGTATTCGCAGAAATAATTGATAATAAAGATTTGCTGAGACATTTACTTTTCCATCTTTTTGCATCCACTACCAAATGAAAATACTGCACAGAGTCCTGACAGCAAACGTTTGACGTTCCACCAGAGGGTTGGATCACAAACAAATACTGACTAGCAGGTGGTTGCTCACAAAAAGTGCTTCCAATTTTCAGTGATCTTTCTATCAAACGAATAATTTTCGGGACAAACTTTCTCAAACGAATTATAAAAAACATGCATGATTTTACTACTTTGCATGCAAACAAAATACTGCCATTTTTCTTTCCAGAAAATAATAACAAATGGAGCTGTTTATAACACTTCGGGTTATTCAGAAAATATCTATAGGTGTTTGGTTGATTGGTACTAAATCTAGACTAACATGACCCCTATAAATTATTCATCAAAATAAAATAATATACTGCATAGCAGGTGGATCCTTGAGACCTAATATCTTTATTTTATTTTCCAAATTAATTTCATTTGAAGGATTGGTGAAATGTAACATTATTACTACAGCTTGCACACAGGAATAACTTATAAGAGTTCTATTGCAGAAATCAGCTGTCAAGACACGGATTTAGTTTAGAAAGACGATCTTGGTAGATTTATATAGTTTGCTGACGGAAATCAAAACACCATACATATAGTCTTTTGGCTGTTATTTCCGTTATTATCTGCCCTAATAATGTAAAATTAAGATTGGTCAATCAGTAGTAATAATTTCAATCCATTCATATCATTGGACATTTTCTGATACTTTTACGGGTTATAATAGCTGAGTTTGACTTAGGTGCATTGGAAAATAATGTTAAATATGGTCAAACTAACGAGCTTGTATATCTTTACTATCTATCATAATCTCATTTCCATCCAGTATGTTGTGGGCAGAGTGTATATATAATGAGTTCTAATTCATAAATAGGATAAATAATAAATTTAAACCATATAAATATTGTGTCAAAAATACGGCAAATTTCCCTTCATTAACACGGGAGCGAGTTTTTTTTACCTGTAACTCAACGCTCGTGGCTGACGCATCCTCCATCACATGCTTTGCTACGGCGAACGTACATACGTATGAATCAGGCTTTTTCATCAAGGCTGTTTTCTTGAAACCGTGTTTTTCGTGTATTGATTTTTTGTAACGTATTTACGTTCGACGTAAGGTCTGACATGGCGATGGTCACGTGGCAGTACTAAGTACTAAAGTACTGTGCTCTCCAGTAGAGTGAGTGACGAAGATGTTTATCAAAATGGCAGACATATCATGGGAATTTTTACCATACATAATAATACTCATAATTTACTCATACCTGTCCTTAACTGATCGTCTTAACGCAGCCACAACATGCAAGAGAATGGAGAAGCCATTTATTTCACCCTCGTCTATTACAGAAAATTGCATTGGTTCCTACAAGTTGTCACCTAGAATGTCCCAACCGCCGACCTGCGATTCTTCAAAATTTGGTATTTGAGGTACTACCAAGCATACTGCAAAATGCTGACCGTTTAGAACATCTTTCTTTGGGATGCATTAAAGAAATTACAGACCATGCAGATTCATTGCTTCCAATAATTGCCAAACATCATAGAAGAAATATCAAAGCTCTACATCTGCAGAGTATCAAAGAAGATCCGTATCATAAATATTGGTTAGTTAATCTACCCTCACATATGTTCTTTTGTTTTTCAAAACTAGAAGTATTAGGAATCGACTATGATTATCTGTCACCTAATCTTTTAGAAAGTTTTGTATCATCACAGAGGGAAGTGCAGTTTAAAAAGTTAGTTATTCATGTTCACGGGATCGGTCTACAGCAACAGAAAATTCCAAACAAAGTTTGGCGCAGGCTTGCACGCCATAATCCGTCTCTAGAAGTAACATTGAATTTGATTCAGTCAATACATGGAGCTATAAGAATGCGGGACCTATTAAGTCCAGCTATGCCACTCGCGCATTTGAGAATGTTTCTCTGTGGTTATCTTAATACAGCGGCAATACATTTTATTGCCCACCACATGAACAGGAAATTGCAAACAGTGCATATTGTTGACGCCATGCCGCATCCTTGGGGTCCTACATTCTATCATGATGGTGATGATATTGATCCTTTTGTCATGTTAGCCTGGAAATGTCAACATTTGAAGCATTTTACACTCATTGGGTACGCCATAGACAATGATAATGTGGTAGCCATCTCTAGATTGCGAGGCAGTGAACTTCAAACTTTCCAGATAGCTGAAAGTTGTATCTTCGAAGAGATAGAGATGGAGAACGGCACCACACTCACCGATATGGGAATAGCACTAGAGGAGATGTTCCTTGATGAGATTTCTGCTAATCTAGGAGTGCAGAACTGGATACCAGTCCCAGATGCTCAGCTCCATCCTATTTTCATGCAGAACTTACCAGTCCCGGATGATCAGCTCCATCCTATTATTTTCAACGTGAATGTTGAAGCGGAGACTGCTTATCTAGACATCCTCATGAGTGATCAAGCATGGTAAAAATAGTCATTATAATTGCCTTAGCAAGTCAATCAAATTTAGGCAAAAGAGAAGATAAATCAAGAGGAATAACAGAACTTGTCATTTGAAACCATGTGTTCTGTTTGAAATCATAATATCAGATAAATCAAGAACAATAAAAGATCTTGTCATTTGAAACCAAACCACTCATGTCGTTTAAACCAAGTATTCTGCTTTTGAAAAATTATCTTGATTTTGTGTATATGTATTATGTTTGAGTCTTTGATATGTAATATTCCTGTTAAACTTGTACAAAAAATGGTTCCTTTATTATTGTGTCTACTTAAACTAAGGAATTCTATATTTAGGAGGATTCCATTAGGTTTTATTATTTGCCATATAATTTAGATGTGAAAACATTTTAATTCATACTATATTATTCTTGTTGATATAAATAATGCACAAAACAAAGTGTGATGCATATAATTATTTGATGGTTAAAACACTGATGTATAATAATAAGTATTGAATAGGTTAGTTGCTAATGTAAATGTGCATCAATTTTACAAATTGTAATGTTGAACATTTGTTTGTGTACATATGTATAGTGTATTTTTATTTGTTGTTACTGCAGGGGTCGACTTAAGTTCAAATTTTGAACTAGACAGTCGGGCCAGCTGACACTGAATGGAGCTGGCCCGACCCAACATTCACTGGCCCAAATGTAAATATGTTTAATAAAAAGCCTATTGATCTCACAGAGATATTTCTTTTATTAAATCACTTTCTACAATTAAAAACAGAACATTATTAGCATTATTAAATCAAAACAAAACATACAGTAAGTGCACTCATATTGTTATTATAGTAAAGAGAATACATTATTTATATAAAAAAGTAATATTTTCATCATCTAAATTTCTTACAATCATAAAATATGATGATTAATATTTCTTAATGCTGGCTACTATATTTTCTGTTCTTAAAACCTTTTTGTAGAATTTACAATTGGAATTTTCTTTGAAAAAAGCAAATGCAATGATTGATAAAATAAAATTATGTGCAAATATCTTATCTTTAACTGTGTACTCTATATAACCACATACAATTGTCTTCCATTTTACATTAAAATCTAAAATATTACTTATTTTTAACTAAATTTGTGATACATGGGGACATTCATATAACATATGTTTTATGGACTCAACTTCTTTACACATATCACAATTTTTTGATATATTTGTTTTCCACCTGTGTAAAGATTTCCCACATGGAAGAATATTATTTAATATCTTAAAGTTACTTAAATCATTCAAACCCTTCAAACACAATCTTTGATCATAAATACATGTCCAAATTCTATTATTATTTTCAAATCTAAACTCATCAGAATGAAAAGACTCCATATGTGATCTTTCAAGGGTCTTTTTAACTAACAACCTGTAGAAAAAAATGCTCTTTTTGTATCTGATATCTTGCAATTTGTTTTCCACTAATACACAATATGAATTTCTTATTTTAACATCTTTTCCATACTAGGGTTTACATTTTTAATTCTTTTGATTACATTTGTCTTTATTACAAACATTTCTTGTATGATATTGGTTCTAACTACAATCACATCATACGTATCATTTCATATATATAATTACCATTTGCATATATATATATATATATAATTATATATATATAATTGCATTTATGAGATCTTTTACATATATAATATTTTGTTTCACGCAGTTCTTAGAATATAAATTATTAATTTTAACTTTAAAGTGATCATTTCCCCATATTGGCTGATCGATTACCTCATGTAGGGTGAGTTTACAAAAGGCTTGATACATTTTGATTTAAATAAAATTAAAACTTCTTGATCAAAACTTACAGAGTGAAATTTTGGACACACTAAAATATTCTAATTATATAAATATGAAAGATATCCCATATTTATTTATTTATTTATTTATTTATTTATTTATTTATTTATTCATTTATGGTATATACATTACATTTAAGATGAATTTTTAAAATACAAATTATACCCAGGCTTATAAGTGTTATGCATATAAAACATTTCAAAAAACATTTCTATATATAAACATTTTGGCGGATATCCCATGCAACAATAATAAATTTTGATACTTCTTTCCAAAGGTTTTTCATAAGGAATACAAATTTACTTCGGTCTAATCTCGAGTCTGTACTTTGTAACATCGTACATGGGAATACAAATGACAGAGATGAGTGACTTCGTGTAGATTTATCCGCCATTGCTACTAATGGTGTAATTCGCCACAGTCATAAATCCACCCCTGTTCAGACAAGCGGACTAATTCGGCGTGATTTTGAACCGTTTCTAACCAGGACACGTGGGTTGTTGCAGACGAGAACAGTCTCCAGTGCTAAACATAACGTCTCAGCTGCTACATTTACTAATATTGCTCATTTTGTTTTGGAATGTTCTTTAATGCTGTGTGAATATGTTCACAATAGTTTAATTTTGAATTTTTAAATTTTTATTTTTACTAACGTTTTCAAACCATGTAGGTTCCTTGTCAAAAACTAAACTAGAAACATAGGATTTTTAGTACTAATATTGCTAGTATCTTTCTCACAAATTGACAAAACGGTTTTGTATTTATCATTCTTTTCTACGCAATTACAACACTTAAAAACAAAAATGTGAAAAAGTAGTCCGGCTGAGTACAAGCATGATACACATAGTACCACCCCTGTTCTACCAGCGGTGATAACCCTTTCGGGTTAATTTGATACTTCTGGATCATAATAACCAATGAAATTACATGAAAAAGAATGATAAAGTTTGTTTCGCACATCTTTTCAAACGCATAAGGCAACACTGTATATCCACCACCCCAAGTTTGCATATTATCACTCTGCTAGCGTCATCGTCAGGAAACTGCAGGCTCCAATGGCTCTGATGCCAGACTAAAGCTCCTCAGCACGTCAACGGTTGGCTTTTGTGCGTCTAATGTAAACGCAAACATGGGACTTTACATGTCTCCCTAAAGAGTACTTGTAGCAACAGCAATTAATGTAAAGTACTGTTGGTTGTACAGTGTAATCATGCGCATACGGTATTTGTAGTCTTGACTATAATGGGGTCTGTTACAACAAACAACTTGACAGCATTCACATACAGTTCTTAAATTATTCAATTGTGATTTACGTATATGCAAACTTATACAACAGTATTGTGCACTAGTTATATAAAACAGCTGTAATTGTCCAAAGCTAAAAGATACTTTGAACACTCTTTGACCTTCACTCGGAATGAAAAAGAAGAACCACAAAAGGGAAAACTTCTAATAATGGACAATATGATGTACTCTCCCCTGATGTCACAAGAGCCTCTGCTGAGAGCGGTCGCTGCTTTGAAAGCGAACTTCGCCCACCAGCTAATGTGTTATACTATTTTAGACCACAATGTAACAAGAACATTCTGAATATTTTGAGACAGCTAAAGTAACCACCAGTTCAAAGTCGATCAGCTCTAATGTTTGGGTTTTTCCCCAAAAAAGGGGGGGGTTTTTTTTTAAAAAAAAAAGGGGGAAAAAATTTTGGGGTTTTTAAATAAAAGAAAAAAAAAAATTTTTTAAAGGGGGGTTTTTTTTTTTAAAAAAATTTTTTCCCCAACCCCTTTTTTTTTGGGGGAAAAACCCTTTAAACCCCTTTTTTTTTTTCCCCCCCCCCCTTTTTTTTTTTAAACTTTTTCCCCCCTTTTTTTTAAAAAATTTTTAAAAAACCCGGGGAAAAAACCCCCCTTTTAAAGGGGTTTTCCAATTTTTTTTTTTTTGGGTTTTTTTTTTTAAAAAAATTTTTTTTTAAAACAAAAAGGGGGGGAAAAACCCTTTTTTTTTTTTTTGGGGGTTTAAAAAAACTTTTTAAACCCCCAAAATTTTTTTTTTTTTTCCAAAAAAAAGGGGGCCCCCCCCTTTTTTCCCGTCTTTTTTTTTGGGGGGGCCCCCCCGGGGCCCGGGGAATTTTTTTTCCAAAATTTTAATTTTTTTTTTTTTTTTTTTTTTTTTTAAAAAAATTTTGTTTAAATTTTTTTTGGTTTTGGGGGTTTTTTTGGGGAAATTTTTTTTTTAAAAAAAAAATTTTTTAAAAAAATTTAAAAAAATTTTTTTTTTTAAAATTTTTACCCCAAAATTTTTTTTCCTTTTGAAAAAACCCTTTTTTAAAAAATTTTAAAAAAAAGGCCAAAAATTCCAAAATTTTTCCCCTTTTTTTAAATTTTTAATTTTTTTTTAAAAAAAAAAAAACCCTTTTCCTTTTCCCCAAAACCCTTTTTTTTGGGTTTTGAAAAAAGCCCCTTTTGGGCCCAAAAAAGGGAAAAAGGGAAAAAAAAAATTTTTTTTTTAAAAATTTTTTTTCCCTTTAACCTTTTTTTTAAATTTTGGGGCCAATTAAAAAAAATTTTTAAAAATTAAAAAATTAAAAAAAAATTTTTTAAAAAAAAACCCTTTTAAAAATTTTTTTTTTTTAAATTTTTTATTTTTTTCCCCTTTTTTTTTTTTTCCCCAAATTTTTAAAAATTTTTTAACCCCCTTTTTTTAAAAAAAATTTTTGGGAAAAAATTTTTTTTTTTCCCCAAAAAAAATTTGCCTGAATTATAAATTTTTTTGGTTTGATCACAAAAAAAAATTTTTTTGATTTTTAAAAAAAAAAAATTAAAAGGAAAAAAACCCCCCCCCCCCCCTTTTTTCCCCCCCCCCAATTCCGGAAATTTTCCCCCTTTTTTTGGCCCAAAACCCCCCCCGGGGGGGAAAAAAGGGGATTGGGGATTTTGGGGGAAAAAAGGGGGTGGGAAAAATTTTTTTGGGGGGGGTTTTTGGGGGCCTGGGGTTTTTTTTGGGGTTTTTTTAAAGGGGGGGAAAAAAACCCTTTTTTTTTTTTTCCAAAGGGGTTTAAAACAATTTCCTTTTTTTTTCCCGGGGGCCTTTTAAAAAACCCGGGGGAAAAAAAAAATTTTGGGGGGGCCCCAATTCCCGGGGGAAAAATTTTTAAAAAAACCCCCCCCGGGGGGGGGAAAAAATTTTTGGGTTTTTTTGAAAAACCGGGGGTTTGGGGGGGTTTATTTCGGGTTTTTTAAAAAAACCGGGGGGTTTTTTTTTGGGGGGCCCTTTTTTTAAAAAAAAATTTTTTTTTTTTTTTTTTAAAATTTTTTTTTTTGGGGGGGGTTTTTTTTTTTTTAATTCCGCTCCAATTTTTTTTTAAAATTTTTTTAAAAAAATTTTATCCCCCTTTTTTCCCCCCCCAAAAAAAAAAACCCTTTTTTTTTTTCCCAAATTTCCCTTGGAATTTAAGCGGGCCCTTTTCCCAAAAAAATTTTTCCCCCTTGGGGCCGGGTTTTAGCCCAAAAAAATTTTTTTTAATTCCCTTTTTAAAAAAAAAAATTTTTTTTTTTTTTAAAATTTTTAAATTTTTGGGGCCCCTTTTTAACCCCTTTTTCCCCCCCTTTTTAAAAACCAAAAAAAAAAAAATTTTTTTGGGGGGGTTTTAAAATTTCCCCCGGGGGTTTTTTGGGAAAAAAAATTTAAAAAAAAGTTTTGGGGGGCCCCCTTTTTTTTTTTTTTTGGGGTTTCCCCCCCCCCAAATTTTTGGGGGCTTTCCGGGGGGGGAAAAAAAACCCCCCCTTTAAAGGGGGGGGGGGAAAAAACCCCCTTTTTTAAGGGGGTTTTTGGGGGTTTTTTTTTTTAAAGGGGGTTGGGGGGGGGTTTTTTTTGGGGGTTAAAATTTTTCCCTTTTTTTTTTTTTGGGTTTTCTTTTTTTTGGGGAAAAAAAAGGGTTTTTAAAAAGGGGGGGAAGGGAAATTGGGAAAAATTTTTTTAAAATTCCCCCTTTTTTAAAAATTTTTTTTCCCAAAAAAATTTTAATTCTTTTCCGGGGGCCCGGGGGGTTGGGCCCCTTTTTTCCCCCCTTTTTTTTTTTTAAAAAAACCGGGGGCCCCCTTTTTCCCCTTTTTTTTTTCCCAAAATTTTTTTTTAATTTTTTAAAAAAATTTTAAAAAGGGGGGTTTCCCCCTTTGGGGTTTTTATTCCCGTTTAAAATTTTTTAAAAACCCCCCTTTTTTACAAAAAAGGGCCCCCTTTTTTCCCCTTTGGTTTTTTGGAAAAAGGGAAAAACCGGGTTTTTTTTTTTTCCCTTTTCTTTTTAAAAAATCAAAAAATTTTTTTTCCCAAAAACCCCTTTTTTTAAAAAAAAAGGGGGTTTTTTTAAAAAAGCCCCCTTTTTTTTCCCAAAAATTTTTCCCCCCCCTTTTTTCCCCCCCCCCTTTTAAACCTTTTTTTGGGGGTTTTGGGGGGTTTTTTTTTTTTTTTTTTTTAAAAAAAAAGGTTTTTTTGGGGTTTTTTAAACTTTAAAAAAAAAAATTTTTTTTTGTTTTTTTAAAAAAAAAAATTTTTTTTTTTTTTTTTTCCCAAAAAAAAATTTAAAAAAATTTGGTTAAAAAAAAAAACAAGTTTTGTTTTTCCCCCCCAAAAAAGGAAATTTTTTTTTGGGGGGAAAAAAAAAATTTTTAAAAAAAAAATTTTTTTTAAATTTCCCCCTCCCAAAAAATTTTTTAAATTTTCCCAATTTCCCCCGGGTTAACCAAAAAATTTGGGGTCCAATTTTTTTAAAAATTTTTCCCTTTTTCCCCCTTTTTTTTTTTAAAAATTTTTTTAAAAAAATTTTTTTTCCCCCAAAAGGGGGAAAAAAATTTTTTTTTTTTTAAAAAAACCCCAAAAATTTTTTTTTCTAATTGGGAAAAAAAAAAACCCAAACCCCTTTTTTTAAAAAAATTTACCTTTGGAAAAAAAGGGAAAAAAAAAAAAACTTAAAAAGGGGGGGGAAAAAAAAATTTAAAACCCCTTTTTGTTACCCGGAAAAAAAAAAAACCCCCAAAAAAAACCAAAAAAACCCC
>JAGTTF010006037.1:16288-28079 GCA_019095985.1 Streblospio benedicti
TTATTCATTCTATCTGTTTTTGTAGAGATGCATGTCATATAATATACATCATGATAGATAAAGCCTAAGTCACATCTGTCATTACAAGCTAGTGCACTACCCTCACTGACCCTTACCGTGTTCTCTGATGACCCCGTTGTTACCCTGATCAGACTAAACACGTGACCAGGGCGACCGTAGCGCCCCCTGCTATAATACTCACCCATCGCTCATCACAGGGCTGTATCGGCAGGACTGCATAACGATCCTGTTGCAAAGAGTTGGACGTTAAACGTGCCATTTAAGACAGACGTTTAACATTTAAGCCAGTGTCTGTATTTGCTGCAGCAAGGGAGACAGTATTTCTAGGACCAGAAATTGAATTGAACTTGATGATTACATTGTGGTCTAAAATGATTACCGCAGTGGCCACAATTATTAAAATTATATGACAATAAAAATAGTGTGTGGTGGTGGGTATGGGGGTGGGGGTGCATTTGTTGCAAGGTGTCCAATCCTGACCACACACATCACTTCATGGCCAACCTGGACACTCTTTACACATTATGTGCAAAGTACATGTCTGTGGTGGCAAATTCAATTCAAGAAGTGTGAATGTTTTGTAACCACACCCCACAAAAAAAACAATCACACAACATTGCCACATGAGACACACGTACACACAAGAGCACAAACCTCACGGCACTGCAGCCAATGACACCCCCACCCCCACACACACACACACGCTTTGGTTTCTACAGCTCTAACCCCTGCACCAGCACGTAACCCGTCACCACACAGAGTGGGGACCCAGTCTACTCGTGTTGCCCTTCAAAGCCCCGAGCCATCCCACACATTAGCTGGTGGGCGAAGAGGTAGTTACGTGAAACACCATCAAAGCAGCGACCGCTCTCAGCAGAGGCTCTTGTGACATCAGGGGAGAGTACATAATATTGTCCATTATTAGAAGTTTTCCCTTTTGTGGTTCTTCTTTTTCATTCCGAGTGAATGTCAAAGAGTGTTCAAAGTATCTTTTAGCTTTGGACAATTACAGCTGTTTTATATAACTAGTGCACAATACTGTTGTATAAGTTCGCATATACGTAAATAGCAATTGAATAATTTAAGAACTGATATGTGAATGCTGTCAAGTTGTTTGTTGTAACAGATCCCGTTATAGTCAAGACTACAAATACCGTGTGCATGATTACACTGTACAACCAACAGTAGTTTACATTAATTGTTGCTGCTACAAGTACTCTTTAGGGAGACATGTGAATTCCCATGTTTGAGTTTACATTAGACGCACAAAAGCTCCAACGGACCGTCGACGTGCGGAAGTTATTCTGGCATCAGAGCCATTGAAGCCTGCGGTGAAGTTTCCTGAACTTCCTGGGCGATAATATGCAAACATGGTTGGTGGATATACAGTGTTGCCTGACGCGCTTGAAAAGGTGTGCAAAACAAACTTTATCATTCTTTTTCACATCATTTCATTGGTTATCATCACCCAGAAGTGTCCGATAACCTGGAGAGGGTTATCACCCGTGTTCGAACATGGGTTATACCATGGTTATCATGCTTGTACTCAGCCGGACTACTTTTTGACAATTTTTGTTTTTATAGTGTTGTAGTTGCGTAGAAAAGAATGATAAATACAAAACCGTTTTGTCAATTTATGAAAAAGGATATGTTTCTAGTTTAGTTTTTAGGAACCTAATGAAAATTAGTAAAAAATAAAAATAGCAGCTGGACAAACAGTTGGACTCCAAAACAAAATGAGCAATATTGTAAATGTAAGCACAAACAGTGGGACTGCTGAACGTTATGTTTAGAACTGTTCTCGTCTGCGACAGTCCCCGTGTCCTGGTTAGAAACGGTTCAAAATCACGCCGAATTAGTCCGCTTGTCTGAAAGGGGGTGGATTTATGACTGGGTGGTGTATTACACCATTAGGAGCAATGGCAGATAAATCTACACGAAGTCACTCATGTCTGTCATTTGTATTCCCATGTACGATGTTACAAAGTACAGACTCGAGATTAGACCAGAAACTAATCAGTCGATTGTGGTTTGAATTGGTGCCGTTTACTGCATTTCATGAGCATACCATCGTCTACAAACTTGTTACCACTTCAATCGTCACAAACACTGCACACACACACACACACACACACACACATACACACACACACAACAACACACACACACACACACACACACACACACACACACACACACACACACACACACACACACACACACACACACACACACACACACACACACACACACACACACACACACACACACACACACACACACACACACACACACACACACTGTACACACATCCATCTAGCTATTTGCCTAAATCTCCACCCGGAATCCACCAATCGCTTCAAATGCCCTCGTTGTGGCGTGTAATGGTCTAAATTGAGTGCACACGAGTGTGGGAGAATTTCCCCTGGAAGTAATCAGGCAATGCGAGGTGATGGGGGCGGCAAGTGGGGTATGTCTGTCCTCTTTACTGGCAACAGGGGTCTTGAAATGTGCATTTGATTATAGAATCTATCGACAGGGTTCTTTTGAATTAGTGATCAAACCAAGTACATGTATGTTATAATTCAGGCAATATTTACAATGGTGATTGAATAGGAACTTGAAAATACATTTCTCTCCAATCAAGCTTTATCATACGACAGAATGTAGTGGTAACAAAAATTCTAGAGCTGCACTAGAAAACCAAGTAATAAAAAGGTGCAAATGGTAATAAAATAGCATTGGCATCACATATATCTATAGGACAATATGTGTAGGGATTTTCCCTTTTCCAGCATGCATTGGTATACTAATGTTATGCATTAGAGTACATGTAATTGCCCTCATACATTTGAAAAAGAAGCTGGTTTGTTGGCTCAAGACTACAGACAAATTCAACAATCGATAAATCGATGTTGTTGGCAATATCTGTTGGTATAAATGTCACATCTATTTGGAAGCTATTTCTAAAAACCAATTGATAAAAACTTTGTGGCAATCATATCGTTTATCAATGTGTGTATCGAAAAAATGTATGAGTGTTGGCGATATTAAAACTGGCAAGACTACAGACAAATTCAACAATCGATAAATGTGAAATATTTTGGTATACAGTGTGACTGCTATAGCAGCTCAACCCATTGGACTTGCAGATTTAAAAAACAAAAAAACAAAGTGAGACGATGTCGAAGAATTTAGAACTGGCAGCTGTGCATATATGACTATGTGACTATTTGATGACAGAGCAACCTAGGGCTAATAATCCCAGCTGTTGTTAAAATTTAATTGAGATGAAGAAATTCAGATGTAAGCAAGAGTATCCTCTCAACATTATAGTTTATTAGATACTTTTCTTAAAAAGCATTCGCCAATTGTTACCATATATGTTATTCCAAAGTGTCGATATTTCGGCTCTAGCTAGTAGACCTAGGGTACAACAGGCACATCATGCCCCAAGGCTAGTCTACTGCTTGTCTACGGCAAAAATCACATGTGCCCATATCATTACGGTTGTCACTGAATATACACAACAACAAAAATAAAAACGCCGTAGACATCGCAGACGTGGAAAAAAGTGCGGCAAAACTGTCCACAAGGCCAATTGTGCCCCTAGCTTTATACACACAAAAGCTTTGGCTGGAACAAACTTCATTGTCTTGATATCCCGTAGAGAGTAGTTTCATTTGAGGCAAATGAAAGTGGCAAAGTAGGGCCATGAGTATTGTGCTGTCTAAGCACTGATGTCATATATGTGTATTATGAGCGCTGAGGGAAATAATGTAATGTCACCTTAATGCAGACAAGGAGAGCAGCTACTTTAGACTTAAGACACAGTTGGTAACATTGTCTGTTTGATGCTGTCTCAGCTTCTTTTGAGCACAGTGTTGTATACAATGATGCTGGGGTCTGTGTTGTTTATACTGCAGCTGTAGCACACATCACGGACAACGCTGTGGAGCCAGGAATTCAACAAAGGATGAACTTTACCTGTTTCATTAATTGCTTAAAATACACTTTTTTCTCTCCTCACAAAGAAACAATGGTCCTGACATTCGTTGCAAATTAACCTTCAAAGAGTAAAGTCGTCTCGTGACCTACACCTTCAACGTTCTGTGCTATATTGCCAGATATCTTGTGCATCACAATGGCAGATCCAGGTTTTTGAGAAAGGGGTGGGGGCACATTGTATGGATTTTGTACACGCGATCCATGGCGGACGTGTAAAAAAGTCTTACTAACATAAAGTATTTTGGTTTGACGGCCCTGGATCTGCCTATGCATCAACAGGGAAGCCCTAGCTCGCTGGGACCACAAAGATCGTCCTATACGAGTACAGATGTACAATGTTTTAGACCGAGTCCACAAGCAACGACCATCGCTCCATATCGTTGCGTATGACTGAACTAGTAATTGCATTGCCAGACATTTTGATTGAACATGACTTTCCATGAACACCAGGCTTTGGTGCGTAACAAAAAATATAGCAACCGACGTACAAAAGGATTTTGTTAGGCACCAAATGTAAATCTAAATGTCTGGTTTATGGTCTTCTTCCCCGAAGGATCATACGACTCTATATCTACACCAGGTCATTGGCATCTTTGTCACACTATATATTTCTCAACTCCCCATGGAGCATACAGCACAATTGCTACCGTAGCACAGACGTGCTAATCAACAACATTAGCGTTCACTCGCCTGACCTGTACCTATTTAACGTGCAGGTACCAAGGAGCAGTGTGCAACCTTATTAGCTCAACACCCACCATCAGACCCGACCGGGAATCGAACCCACTGCATTCTGGTCACGAGTCGGACTCAGAAGCATACCAAAGCCCGGACCAGAACCCTACATTCACGCACACTGGCATTGTGTGTATCTCCCTAATGGTGATAGAGGCAGACTCTTTGGCTGTGAAAGGCCAGCTGCATCATTTTCAATTTGGCTTGAGTCATGACTGGCGGGGGCGGGCATTAGAGTCGGCGGGTTGGTGTGGATGCTCCATGGGTGGGCATTGGGAGTATTTTGGCAATGTTGTTACATGCTCATATTAATTTGGTTGTAAACTGACTGGGGTATGTCCAGTAATCAATTGCTAGACTTTTGTTTTTTAATAAGGCAGCCGATTTAGACGATAACTTTGTAAATTTAGAAGTAGGAAGTAAATTTGTATTCCTTATGAAAAATGTTTGGAAAGAAGTATCAAAATTTATTATTGTTGCATGGGATATCCGCCAAAATGTTTTATATAGAAGAATTTGAAATGTTTTTTGCACATATGCCATATATTTTATATTCATACTGTATATAAATTTGATTTATATAATCTATTTAAGGTGACTTATAAGCCCCTAGATAGGGCTGGGTATAATTTGTATTTAAAAAATTCCTCTGTAAATGTAATGTATATACAATGTCACTATAATAAATAAATCAATCAATCAATCAATTATTTTATTTGGCTTTGTTGCTAAAACAAACTAGAACGAAAAATGAAATGAATAATGAGAAATGTACGAGGTTGTTTCCATCAAGGTTCGATTCTGTGACCAATGTACCAGATAGTGATACAGTTGAACCTACAATTTAGACCACCTCTATATAGAGACCACCTCTGTAATATGAACATTTTTTCATGGACCCAGACATCAAGTGACCAAATGATCCTCCTTATAAAGACCACCTCTCTATTGAGACCACTTGAGGTCAGTCACACGGGTGGGTCTTATTTTACTGTACATATATAGTCAAACAGAAATTTGAACTGTGTCTCAAAAGACATCTTACCACATTAGTTATAATCGCAGGTGTTTTAAATGTAGATGGACAAACATAACACTAACACTGATCACTTTGAACAAGCGGTCTCTTCACATGTTTTACAGTAGTCAAAAGTTTTAAACCAGACAGCTTTTAACTTGCACGCAGAGAGCCTGATCTGTTTGTACGATAGCACATCCAAATCCACACCGACTGGCAGCCGAATGTATGTGTAGGCTTAGGAGATAATCTGTCTGGTGATCTGCTGACTTATTGACCTCTCATCAATTATCTTGGTGTGTCAATCAACAGTTTGTGCATCCAGCAAGCGTATGGTCCCAGATGAAGTCCTTTGAGTCTTAAAGGGGCGTATATATAAATTTTTGGAATGGCCAGGCATGAAGTAATTCAATTAAAGATGGAGGTTTAAATATGGCGTATATATGATTTCATGGAATGGATAAAAGCATCATGGGTAACAAAATTACTCACTATTCCGGGAAAATGGTCAGATATCTTTCATATGAAAGCTCAATACATTGGGTTGCCATTAGAATACATTATAAAAATGAGTGTGTCCAAAATTTCAAACTTCCCTATTCTCAAGGCTTTTCCAAGGTTTTATCAAGAAGTTTTACAATGTTATTTTAAATCAAAATGTATCAAGCCTTTTTGTAAACTCACCCCACATGAGGTAATCGAACAGCCAATATGGGGAAATGATCACTTTAAAGTTAAAAATAATAATTTATATTTTAAGAACTGGGTGAAACAAAATATTATGTATGTAAAAGATCTCATAAATGCAAATGGTAATTATATAGATGAAATGATATGTATGATATGATTGTAGTTAGAACCAATATAATACAAGAAATGTTTGTAATAAAGACATATGTAATAAAAAGAATTAAAAATGTAAACCCTAGTATGGAAAAAGATGTTAAAATAAGAAATTCATATTGTGTATTAGTGGAAAACAAATTGCAAGATATCAGATACAAAAAGAGCAATTTTTTCTACAGGTTGTTAGTTAAAAAGACCCTTGAAAGATCACATATGGAGTCTTTTTTATTCTGATGAGTTTAAATTTAAAAATAATAATAGAAATTTGACATGTATTTATGATCAAAAATTGTGTTTTAAGGGTTTTAATGATTTAAGTATTTTTAACTTTAAGATATTAAATAATATTCTTCCATGTGGGAAATCTTTACACAGGTGGAAAACAAATATATAAAAAAATTGTGATATGTGTAAAGAAGTTGAGTCCATTAAACATATGTTATATGAATGTCCCCATGTATCACAAATATGGTTAAAAATAAGTAATATTTTAGATTTTAATGTAAAATGGAAGACAATTGTAGGTGGTTATATAGAGTACACAGTTACAGATAAGATATTTGCACATAATTTTATTTTATCAATCATTGCATTTGCTATTTTCAAAGAAAATTCCAATTGTAAATTCTAGAAAAGGTTTTACGAACAGAAAATATAGTAGCCAGCATTAAGAAATATTTATCATCATATTTTATGATTGTAAGAAATTTAGACATGAAAATATTACTTTTTTATATAAATAATGTATTCTCTTTACTATAATGATAACAAAATGAGTGCACTTACTGTATGTTTTGTTTTAATTTAATAGTGCTAATAATGTTTTGTTTTTAATTGTAGAAAGTGATTTAATAATAATAAAAAAAAAAATCTGTGTGAGATCAATAGCTTTTTATTAAACGTATTTACATATTGCCAGTGAATGTTGGGTCGGGCCAGCTCCATTCAGTGTCAGCTGGCCAGACTGTCTAGTTCAAAATTTGAACTTAAGTCGACCCCTGCAGTAACAACAAATAAAAATACACTATACATATGTACACAAACAAATGTTCAACATTACAATTTGTAAAATTGATGCACATTTACATTAGCAACTAACCTATTCAATACTTATTATTATGCATCTGTGTTTTAACCATCAAATAATTATGTGCATCACACTTTGTTTTGAACATTATTTATATCAACAAGAATAATAAAGTATGAATTAAAATGTTTTCACATCTAAATTATATGGCAAATAATAAAACCTAATGGAATCCTCCTAAATATAGAATTCCTTAGTTTTAGTAGACACAATAATAAAGGAACCATTTTTTTACAAGTTTAACAGGAATATCATATATCAAAGACTCAAACATAATACATATACACAAAATCAAGATAATTTTTCAAAAGCAGAATAGTTGGTTTCAAACGACATAAGTGGTTTCAAATGACAAGATCTTTTATTGTTCTTGATTTATCTGATATTATGATTTCAAACAGAACACATGGTTTCAAATGACAAGTTCTGTTATTCCTCTTGATTTATCTTCTCTTTTGCCTAAATTTTATTGACTTGCTAAGGCAATTATAATGACTTTTTTACCATGCTTGATCACTCATGAGGGTGTCTAGATATGCAGTCTCCGCTTCAACATTCACGTTGAAAATAATAGGATGGAGCTGATCATCCGGGACTGGTATCCAGTTCTGCATGAAAATACTAGGATGGAGCTGAGCATCTGGGACTGGTATCCAGTTCTGCACTCCTAGATTAGCAGAAATCTCATCAAGGAACATCTCCTCTAGTGCTATTCCCATATCGGTGAGTGTGGTGCCGTTCTCCATCTCTATCTCTTCGAAGATACAACTTTCAGCTATCTGGAAAGTTTGAAGTTCACTGCCTCGCAATCTAGAGATGGCTACCACATTATCATTGTCTATGGCGTACCCAATGAGTGTAAAATGCTTCAAATGTTGACATTTCCAGGCTAACATGACAAAAGGATCAATATCATCACCATCATGATAGAATGTAGGACCACAAGGATGCGGCATGGCGTCAACAATATGCACTGTTTGCAATTTCCTGTTCATGTGGTCGGCAATAAAATGTATTGCCGCTGTATTAAGATAACCACAGAGAAACATTCTCAAATGCGCGAGTGGCATAGCTGGACTTAATAGGTCCCGCATTCTTATAGCTCCATGTATTGACTGAATCAAATTCAATGTTACTTCTAGAGACGGATTATGGCGTGCAAGCCTGCGCCAAACGTTGTTTGGAATTTTCTGTTGCTGTAGAATGATCCCGTGAACATGAATAACTAACTTTTTAAACTGCACTTCCCTCTGTGATGATACAAAACTTTCTAAAAGATTAGGTGACAGATAATCATAGTCGATTCCTAATACTTCTAGTTTTGAAAAACAAAAGAACATATGTGAGGGTAGATTAACTAACCCATATACATGATATGGATCTTCTTTGATACTCTGCAGATGTAGAGCTTTGATATTTCTTCTATGATGTTTGGCAATTATTGGAAGCAATGAATCTGCATGATCTGTAATTTCTCGAATGCATCCCAAAGAAAGATGTTCTAAACGGTCAGCATTTTGCAGTATGCTTGATAGTACCTCAAATAGCAAATTTTGAAGAATCGCAGGTCGGCGGTTGGGACATTCTAGGTGACAACTTGTAGGAACCAATGCAATTTTCTGTAAATTTCTATTCCTACTGAATGTGTCCAAAATATTAAAAAACTGCCGAACATATCTTACTTTCTGAGGATCAAATTCCACAACTGCTTCTGTCACGAAACTACCAGAACATCTTGTAAAAAATTTTGTCCGTTTGCGAGCGCCCTTCCAAAGCTTGAAATGTATGTATCTCCATAGACGAGGGTAGAATAAATGTCTTCTCCATCTCTTGCATGTTGTGGCTGCGTTAAGACGATCAGTTAAGGACAGGAATGCGTATATTTCAACAATTATTAAATACGGTAGAAATTCCCAGGACATATCTGCCATTTTTATTTCTAAACATTTGCGTCACTCACTCTACTGGATTACAGTACTCTAGTACTTTAGTACTGCCACGTCACCATCGCCACGTCAGACCTTACGCCGAACGTAAATACGTTACAAAAAATCAATACATAGACTAATGTGGATCCCAATGTAGCGAACTCAAATATTCACGTCGTCACATGTATTTCCACTCGAAGTGTATCTATCTATCAAATGAATGTAGAAAGTGCATATATTTTAAATGTGCATTATGTGTTGTAAGGTATTCAAGAAATTTTACTGACCACGATGGCCGTCATAGGTAATAGTATTGGTTGATCTTATCATACATGCATGTGAACTAGTAAGCTTGTAACACAACTTGTATGTTACAAAAAGTGGATCAGTTGTTTTGATTTTGTGTGTGTGTGTTTTGTGTTTTTTGTGTTTTTTTTTTTTTTTTTTTTTATATTACTTGGACAATATGAAGCTCCATGATGGAATAC
Source organism: Streblospio benedicti (assembly GCA_019095985.1). Classification (NCBI taxonomy): domain Eukaryota; kingdom Metazoa; phylum Annelida; class Polychaeta; order Spionida; family Spionidae; genus Streblospio; species Streblospio benedicti. Next base: position 26,420 of record JAGTTF010006037.1, read on the forward strand.
CAGCCCAATGCTGTTTCAGAGACCAAGTGACAATTCTTTAGTCAGAGGCATGTGACTTCAAACAAGGTCCATAAAAAGTCCAAGACACTTTAGTCACAACATTTTGCATGACTGAATTTGAATATTATCTAAACACTTGCATGTGGACATGTATACTTATTCTGAGATACGGTGTATTATATAATACTTCCATATCCAATCTACCTTCAAGGGTAGACTCACATATATGTGCCTAAATATGCAGAAATCTTTTAGCTTGCGCAAAGAACCTGATCTATTTGTACCATAACACATCCAGATCCACACCGACTGGCAGCCGAATGTATGTCAGGCTTAGGAGATAATCTGTCCGCTGATCTACCGACTTATTGATCTCTCATCAATTATCTGTGTGAGATCAATAGGTTGCTGTGGGGGAGACTAGACGGCATGTTAGATGGGACGACTTTCACAGTTGTGTTCTGATGATTGCTTTTGGGGAAGAGGCAATATATTAAATGACGCTTTACAATTAGCTTTGAAATTGAACATAATTACCCACAACTCGGCGAGTTTGTATTGAATGGGCAGTAATGTTCTCAAGCTTGAGTAAAAGGATTCCTACATTCTGACCGAACTGCGCAGGCTTTCATTTATAAAAAAAAACAGCCAGCTGCTTGGGATAATGGTATCATATTGGTCCCACAACCTTGGGGTCGTGAGTTCGAGTCCAGTCAGGGCCACTTGACATATTCAAATGGAAGCTCAGGGATGTAAAATCGGTCTTCAGCTATATCTATCGTTGGTAGAAATATGCTTGCTAAAATGACGTATGTGTGTGAGAGGGAAGTTTGATAATATATCGGCAAACACTGGGAAACACATATATAACTTTCTATTTGTTTTATCCCATAGGCATATGCGTTTCCTCTGGTATGAATTGCAATTGTTAACACAGAGGGCGGTATTTTCCCACTGAGTTGACACCTTACTGTGGTTCCAGTTCTCTGTCTTCAGCTATATCTATCGTTGGTAGAAATATGCTTGCTAAAAATACGTGTGTGAGAGAGATGTTTGAACATACACCACGTATTGTCGTCATATATAACATGTTGATTTCAAATAATGCAACATGTAATATCCTTGCTAACCTTTTTAACATGGGTGCTAAATTCCCTACAAAACCTGCATATTACTTGCATTAACGACCTGTTAATGGCCTATTACACTGATACAGAACTTATTGTAACCATTGCATTATTCAGTACAATGCTATTACATATTACAACATATTCTATTATCAGATTATGATAGTCACCATAGAATTATGATGAAACCTTTGCATTATTTACTTATGTTTGCATTTTCCAATCTAATTACCAACATAGATTTACTGATAAAAACAATTGTACGGTTGTTCCCTTTGTGGACGTGTGATGGGGAATTAATGACAAACTGGTACACGGGGTCAGCTGTATACGTAAATGTTAATGTAAACATATACACCCTCATTAATAGCAATAGATGTGTATATGTTGGATATCCATCACCAAACATGAACTATAGAAGAAGCAAGAAACCAAATGCATCAAAGACGCGTCTGCATTATGTATAGAAACCCTATCCATCTCTACGTATGCTGCCTCTGCCTGGAGTCCACGTATATTTGTCATGCCTGGAG
>JAGTTF010006037.1:28179-46464 GCA_019095985.1 Streblospio benedicti
GTCAAATCCACAACCATTACGCCTACGAGGTTTACTGTTCTTATGGACATCAAACATAGGGTTTTGTGAAAAGCTGTAAATACAATCAGTTCGTTCACGTAACTGCTCCGTTGATCGTAACTCTTGTTGACGAAAAAATGATAGAGAAACCACTCTGAGTATCAGATGTCCTGAAGAGACCTCTGACGCATAAATATTCTCATTAAAAATTCTGACCAATCACAGGCTGTTAATCTCAGGATGTGAATGAGGTCAAGTGATCAATCCGAGCATTGCTAAAGATTTGCAGACTGTCAGTTTGCACTTTTCTGTGCTTATAAAACACAAGTAGAAGTATATGTATCTATCCTGCTGGTTTGAATAGTCTATGTATAAAAATACAGTAGATGCTCAGAGAGAGAGAGAGAGAAACGGGCCCCTAAAAAGATTTGTCTTATCTACAGTTTGAAATGCGATTTATTGATATTTTCTTTGTTTGAAAAATGAAACACACAAGAGCCGACTCCCACTCCAGCAATCAATGTTATGAAACAAATCTCCTCCCCGCAGCCATTAACGTCCCGGTAACACATGTTTACGAGCTGGGTTTTTCATATATGGCGGCCTCACATAACAATAGTGCGATGTGATTACAAACGTCGCATTAACGTCTGCTCGGCACTGGGAGGTTTGGTTTACTGGTGGGGACTGTAATATAGGAGACTATTTGTATGGCGGGCTGTGGTTGGCACAGGATTTTCCTGGTGGGGGATATATGTGTGGCAAGTTGAAGCTAGTGTCAGACAGCTCTGAATACTGAAGGTGAATCATTGGATGGTTTAAACTTATATTTGCTCATCTACACTTTGTCTCGCCACAGAAGTATGCTTAAAAAGTAAGTTAATTGTTTTGCTTACACACCCCCCCCCTATACCCAACCCACCAATTTCACATAAACGATGCTAGCTCCAAATGCTCCACAAAGACGCCAGAAATGAGAAGGAAAATATTGTCAGCTTCTTATTGGTGCCTCGTGTGCACATTTTGTGGCCCAAACTTATGGGATAAGTCTGAAATAATAGCACAAGAAAACACGGTAGCTGACCATTAAAAATGCACAGACTTTTTAGACTGGTTCGTCCGGGTTCTAGCAGTCATTAGGTCGGAGAACCGGCATCCTTTTTTTTGCTGAGCCACTTTAATCCTGTGCACAAAGGCGTGGTGGTAAATTCTTAAAAAGGTTACCACTGAAAAGTCAGTATGCGTCAGCAGAATAAAAGAGAAGGCCGCCTTGGGTAGTGAATACACAATCAGCCCCACGTGCACGCCCAAAGTGCAATAATTGTCGATTGTCGTGTGCACTGCGTATGTAGGTCACGTGACTGTGTATATAGGTCACTGCAGACCTCTCAGCGCCCTCGCTTGCTGACTTTTGTAACGTGAACGTACGTACGTTGTGTTTGTGTGCATTGGGGCATCAAAGTGGAATAATCAAATAGAGAAGAAAGGCGCACACACGGGGACAATCATGTTGTATTTTTGTTTGAACGTTGTTTCTTTTGTGTGTGTGTGTTGTTGTTTTGTTTTGTTTTTTTTCAACTATCAGCACTTAATCTTATAGCCCATACACTATAAGAGAGTTCAGAGCTTGTCCCCTGAGAAATAATCAAAGTTCCATTCAGTATTCAATCGGAGAAAACTGCGGTCTATCCTTGATTGACTATGTGTTCACAACAGGGATCATAATCATCACAAAGCCACTCAAATTGAACTCAATATTCACTCCAACAAATTTCAACGACCATGATAGTCTCACTAAACTGGCCAAACTCTTCATCCAAAATATATAACTCCTTACTTTGACCACCTGCATTCAATGTGTATACAAAATATAGCCATCCCAGAACCGTGTGTTTCCTTCAAAACATTGCCACTCCATCCTTGCGTCCCATTTTAGTAAATTCTATTTTCACAATCAAGTTTACTCAGTACAATGTAAGCAAATGTCACTTTCCCGGAAGTCCTAAACAGACGACAAGCTCTCACGGTGTGTTTTATTGGACTGTCACATCCAGAGGCGCAATTACCATAACAACCAGCCACACCGAGGTGATGGGTACGCAAATGCGGTATGGCCTTCTATTAGGACATCGAGAGATCTGATATAGAGGTGTTCTATCTAAATAGAAGCGTTTTCTCTCTATAGAGGTGCTGTCTCTATATAAAGGTGCTGTCTCAAAATAGAAGTGCTCAATTTTTAAATAGAGGTGCCATCTCTCTAAATAGAGGTGATCTCTTTGTATAGAGGTGTGGTCTAAATAGAGGTGTCCTGTCTAAAAATAGAGGTGCTCTAAACTGATAGTCTCTCTAAGAAAAAAAGGTTGCTCTCTTTATGCTGTTCGGGACCAAGAGAAGATGACCTCATGGTCGAGGTGGTCTCTATTCTTTTAATTGAAGGTGTTCTCTGTTTCAAGTCTCACGGTGCTGTCTTTATCATAAACTGACCACCACCAGAAGATGACCTCATGGTCGAGGTGGTCACTCAAAACCAGATGGAAAACTTTTAATTGAAATGGTCACCTGTACTTATGTTCTGAAAACGCACAAACATGCCAAAAAACAAACAAATCAGCAAAAAAGATGATATTTGATAAATGATATTTTGCTTTGGCAAGATGAGCTTTTCCCACTTCCCTTTCCCACACCTTTATCACACTGCGTAATTGTTACATCGTAACTACAAGGGCATGGATATGAAATGTGACCTTTCTCTGGACGAAAAGTCAAGACACATTATAGATGGTCCCATATGATGTTGACTACATCAAGTGATGATGTTGGAAAATAGGATTGGGAGTTTACAGGCTTCACAGAAGGTAAAGAGGCTTTGGGCTGTTTGAAGTAATATGGAGAACCGGAGCTCCCTACTCTAATTGTATTACAGTGCTGCTGTAGCAAATGATGGCAGGATGTTTTGAAAGATGGCACAATTTGTAATGTGAGTTTTACAATCCTTATGAAGTCTTGTATTATTTTGTGTTAATTAACCTGTGTGCTGACTATTTGTTAAAAGGTAAATAAGATGATATGTTGCATATCACAGGGATTTATAGGAAGGGTACGCAAAAGAGGGGTGTGGGGAAGGTTTTCAGTTACATTTTGATACTTTATGCGGTTTAAGAAGAGATATGGACTAATACATATACAATATCAATGAAAATCAAACAAATTCAGCAAATTCAATACGTGCTTTCATTCATTTGACCATTGTTTCACCCATTTGCTACTCACTCTATCGCAGATGAGTAGAAACTTCTCTACACCCGTAGCAGACGTAATATAATGAATAATTAGTAGCTGGTCTACTTTATTGACACACAGGGTCAGACTGAGAATTACCTGATTACCATATTAATTGATAGGCCAAGTAGATACTTGTATAACACGATCAAAGGCAGTCTATACGACACTTTCAAACTGTAGAAATCTGTATTGATCTTCAATAAGTGGAAATGATAACATTCAAACACGCAGTGTCAGTCATAGAAATATGTACAACTAACTTTTAGGTATGATGGTGCAATTGACAAAATGTCAGCTTCGTCACAATCCAAGTACAGAGTAAACCCTAATCATACTGCCGTGACTCTAGGGCATTCGTCTGCCCCCCACCAAGACTTCTTGATTGGAATCCAATGTGAAAATCAATACACTAATGCAATGGCATTTGACTGTATAGATTTGCAGCTAACACCAGCTGTTATATATCGCGTATGATGGATTATTAGCCCACCCAGATAGGCAAGCATATTGATAACGATAAGGTGGAATAGCGTTAAACCATGACATATAACATATAACCAACCGTAATTCATCAGGATTTACGTTAAAACAATTGTGACCAGGCTCCAAAATGGTCGAGCGGTAACTGTAATGCAATAGTCTAACTGTAAACACCATAAATTGTAAACACACTCACGTGAATCTCCCATTCATATTCTCTGGTGTAGGGCTCAAACCCAGAAAACACAGTGTAAAGAGGACACCAAATGGCCCTTTTGCATTAAACTGTGCTCATGTCAATATAGTAGAAATCCACAAAATAATAACAGTTACTCTCTTTTATCGCCATAAATATTTTTTCATGGACGACATTGTTCATATTTCAATGATGAATAGAATATGATTTGGAATGAAATATGAGGTGACGCGGAGCTGATTCGAATTTGGCCACTTTGCCAATTAAAGTGTGCTTTCCACAGGGCAATGTATGGTCCATTTTCAACATTTTCACTAGACTTGAATTTAAGCCAGTGTGAAAAATCAATATTGTAAGTAGCTGTCTGGTGAAACCACTATTATTCAACACATTTTATGTTATATATTATGTAAATAAATGTCAAATGCGGTTGTTTATAGTCGCAATTCACTGTTATCGTGCTCTAGCAACTTTACATATTTACACCAGGTCATTGGCACCCTTGTCACACTATATCCTTCTCAACTCCCTGGGGAGCATACAACACACATTTTGGGTATGGTAGCACAGATGTGCTGATCACTGTACCTATTTAACAGCAGTGTGCACCCTGTTAGAGGTAGATTTGCTCAACACCCACCAACAGACCCGACCGGGAAGCGAACCCGCGACCTTCTGGTCACGAGTCCAACGCCCTATCCACTCGGCCGAGGAAGCACATTATATTAAAAATGCTGAGAGACACTGTATTAATGTTGACTCATAGTCATGATCCCCCGGCTTTTGTCACTGAAAAGTAGTTCCCTGAGAAGTCTGTGTTAATATGTGGCACCATACTTTTTTCAATCGTTTTAACCTGCACTTTGATAAAAAGGACGGTTGCAATATTTCCGAAGTAATTTAATATAAAAAAATCCAAGATGGCCACCTCCCACTGCTGTCAAGCTATACAAGTCATTAAAATGCTTACTTTTTGCCCTGATAAATCTATAATAAAGAAAGTGAAAGAATTTGCAAACTCTGTAAAGACAATAAGATAGAGAATGAATTTCATTTTATTTTCGAATGTCCATTGTACAGTAACCTCCGTATTGATTTTCTCAACCATGTCTGTAAATTTGTAACAAACTTTAATAATTTAGATTTGAATGATAAGTGGAGTACTTTAATGACAGACAAAAGAATTATTAGTAAATTTGCATTAAAACCAATATAAACATTGGTCTAACTTTTAAGTATCTGATTGACTCTTCCATTTCCCACGGAATGCATGACTTTTATATTTAGAAATGTGTTAAAACAATCTAGTGAAGAGCGGTCAACAGGTTTCTAACCTACCACAGACCAATTTAAAGTAGGTGCCACATAAATCTTTAGGATAGACTCTACATTACAGTGAAAAGATCGTGAGACATGACACAGCTATAATTTGAGATAGGAGAGTCCGAGAGGTGCCACAAAACATTGACACAGAGATTTTTCAGACATAGAATTGTGGACCAGTGGAATAATAGTACTAGATCTAAAGTACCTGAAGAAGTTGTCTCAGCTCCATCTATACATAATCTAAATGTATTTAAGAACAGGCTAGACGATCACTGGAAGGATCTCATGTATACGTGCTAGTGATAAAAATATTGACAGTTGGTCTCTCACGCCATTCCCCTGCAAGATTTGTTTTTAAGCATATAAATAGTATCAAGTTATATGAGTAACAGGTCTATGACCTATGAAGACTGAAAAGGGTAAAGTAATGTAAAGTGCGTTTGGTATCAACTCAGGAGGTCACTCACATGAAGTTAGTATATATTTTCTAGTAAATAAATTTTTACAGAATGCACAAATTGTCGACAGTGCTACAAGTAGCCCTCTCTAGTATCTAGACTTCTAATCAAATATTCCATTGCTTCTACGTGACAAAATGATGAAACTTTGATAGTATAAAATTATAACTTGTGCCATGGAATCATGAAAAAGGAAATAAAACTGCATAGACTATGCCATAGACATGAAACATTTTGGAAAATGAAGAAAAATGTAGAAAGGACAAAGTAGAATGTATATGTACGCCAACAAATAAAATAGAAGAAATACTTTTAAGTAGCAGAGAGGATTAGAATTCAGGAACAACTGAATTTGTCATCTCCTTATGACCTAAACTAAACTACCAATTGCACAATTCAGCCATACACACAAATCAGCCGTGTACATGTTTTGAACATTTTTTATTTCATCACAGTATTAATTATCCACAACTACATTAATTAATGTGAATTACAAATTTTTCACCCATTTCAAATAATGAAATATCTTGTCTTCAAGATTTTGACTTGAACACATGATATACTTGTCTTAGTATTTGAAACGACACCGGTATTGTGTGTATGGCTGAATTGCTCGATTGGTGCTCTAGATTGACAAGTATTGTTTATTTTTTAAATACAATATGTAATATTGTTGCTTACATCGTTGATTAAACTATGATGTAGATATATTTATATTAGCATTTGATGATGTATGGGGCAGACTTAACACTTGATAATGCTAAGTACAGTTTACTTAAAGGAGTCTTATCGGCATACAAATGAAACTATTGGGATTATGCTACAATACAAAATGTTCATCACGATATATTGTTTGCAATAGTTCTGGTGTGAAATTAGTAAAATATGTAAGCCTAATGAGTAATCAGCTGTGATAATAAAATGCTTGAGTTAATCGTTTAATTTATCTTTTAATATACTGTAAAACTAGAAATGTTTAATTTGCAAATTTCCTACCCACCTCACGCAAGTTAGGAATTCAATTTCTGGCAGCATACAACAAATTCTTACACACATGCGTGCCCGTACTATGACTGTGTCATATAATATTAGTTGGTATTATTTAAGAATTTTGCTATGGACAAGCTCTTTGCCCAAAAACGTAGTTTATTGGACGCCGAGCTACCGCCAGAGCATCCAATAATTTGTTACATTGTTTATGTATTCACTGTATTACACTGTTCGTCCGTCAAGATTTGATATATATTGATAAATACCTGCTAACATCGGTAGTTGTATTAGTACTGAATAATGGTCACACTGCTCTAAGAAGTACAGAGACTTTTCATGTGCCTGCAAATATAGATTATAAGTGAAGTATAATGCATTATTCTCCGTGATGTTACGTGAATTGAGGTGGAATGATATACTGTATGATATCAAAACTGTCCACAACGGCCCCACCATAAGCTTTTAATCAATAGATTTCAATTTTGTACGTCCTCCGGTTCAGAAGACTTGACCTTCGGGAGCTAAATAATTTATATAGCCGTGATATTCTGTAATCGTTGCATACAATAGTGGTGGAAATACTTAAATTGTAATTGTATAGGACTGTGTCAGCTTCTTTCAATAACGTGAATTAATACAGTATTTTTTTCTAGAGCAGTTTAGAAGAAAAAAAGTTGTATACAATGTAAGAAATTTAGACATGAAAATATTACTTTTTTATGTAAATAATGTATTCTCTTTACTATAATGATAACGAAATGAGTGCACTTACTGTATGTTTTGTTTTAATTTAATAGTGCTAATAATGTTTTGTTTTTAATTGTCGAAAGTGATTTAATAATAATGAAAAAAATATCTGTGTGAGATCAATAGCTTTTTATTAAACGTATTTACATATTGCCAGTGAATGTTGGGTCGGGCCAGCTCCATTCAGTGTCAGCTGGCCAGACTGTCTAGTTCAAAATTTGAACTTAAGTCGACCCCTGCAGTAACAACAAATAAAAATACACTATACAAACAGAAATTTACATATGTACACAAACAAATGTTCAACATTACAATTTGTATGATTGATGCAAATTTACATTAGCAACTAACCTATTCAATACTTATTATTATGCATCTGTGTTAAATAAATTTCTTAAAAGGGGGAACACAAAAATAAAGGAAATTTTTTTTAAAAATTTTAAAAAATTTTCACAAAAACAAAGATAGAGAATGAATTTATTTGTTTTTGAATGTCAATTGCACAGTAACCTCCTCATTGATTTTCTCAACCATGTCTGCAAATTTGTAACAAACTTTAATAATTTAGATTTGAATGATAAGTGGAGAATTTTTAATGACAGACAAAAGAATTATTAGTAATTTGGCATTAAAACCAATATAAAGAATTTATTCTAACTTTTAAGTATCTGATTGTTCTTCCATTTCCCCACGGAATGCATGACTTTTATATTTAGAAATGTGTTAAACAATCTAGTGAAGACCGGTCAACAGGTTTCTAACCTACCACAGACCAATTTAAAGTTCCAGCCACATAAATCTTTAGATAGACTTTACATTACAGTGAAAAGATCGTGTGAGACATGACACAGCTATAATTTGAGAAAGGAGAGTCCGAGAGGTGTAACAAAACATTGACACAGAGATTTTTCAGACATAGAATTGTGGACCAGTGGAATAATAGTACTAGATCTAAAGTACCTGAAGAAGTTGTCTCAGCTCCATCTATACATAATCTAAAATGTATTTAAGAACAGGCTAGACGATCACTGGAAGGATCTCATGTACGTGCTAGTGATAAAAATATTGACAGTTGGTCTCTCACGCCATTCCCTGCAAGATTTGTTTTTAAGCATATAAATAGTATCAAGTTATATGAGTAACAGGTCTATGACCTATGAAGACTGAAAAGGGTAAAGTAATGTAAAGTGCGTTTGGTATCAACTCAGGAGGTCACTCACATGAAGTTAGTATATATTTTCTAGTAAATAAATTTTTACAGAATGCACAAATTGTCGACAGTGCTACAAGTAGCCCTCTCTAGTATCTAGACTTCTAATCAAATATTCCATTGCTTCTACGTGACAAAATGATGAAAACTTTGATAGTATAAAATTATAACTTGTGCCATGGAATCATGAAAAAGGAAATAAAACTGCATAGACTATGCCATAGACATGAAACATTTTTGAAAAATGAAGAAAATGTAGAAAGGACAAAGTAGAATGTATATGTACGCCAACAAATAAAATAGAAGAAATACTTTTAAGTAGCAGAGAGGATTAGAATTCAGGAACAACTGAATTTGTCATCTCCCTTATGACCTAAACTAAACTACCAATTGCACAATTCAGCCATACACACAAATCAGCCGTGTACATGTTTTGAACATTTTTTATTTCATCACAGTATTAATTATCCACAACTACATTAATTAATGTGAATTACAAATTTTTCACCCATTTCAAATAATGAAATATCTTGTCTTCAAGATTTTGACTTGAACACATGATATACTTGTCTCTAGTATTTGAAACGACACCGGTATTGTGTGTATGGCTGAATTGCTCGATTGGTGCTCTAGATTGACAAGTATTGTTTATTTTTAAATACAATATGTAAATTATTTAGCACATCGTTGATTAAACTATGATGTAGATATATTTATATTAGCATTTGATGATGTATGGGGCAGACTTAACACTTGATAATGCTAAGTACAGTTTACTTAAAGGAGTCTTATCGGCATACAAATGAAACTAATGGGATTATGCTACAATACAAATACTGCATCACGATATATTGTTTGCAATAGTTCTGAATTGGCAGAAATTAGTAAAATATGTAAGCCTAATGAGTAATCAGCTGTGATAATAAAAAATGCTTGAGTTAATCGTTTAATTTATCTTTTAATATACTGTAAAACTAGAAATGCTTTTGGCGCACAATTTAATTTGCAAATTTCCTACCCACCTCACACAAGTTAGAATTAAATTTCTGGCAGCTGTCAGGTACAACAAATTCTACAAATTCACATGCGTGCCCGTACTATGGCTGTGTCATATAATATTTAGTTGGATATTATTTAAGAATTTTGCTCTGGACAAGCTCTTTGCCCAGAAACGTAGTTTGGAGGACGCCGAGCTACTGCCAGAGCATCCAATAATTTGTTACATTGTTTATGTATTCACTGTATTCCACTGTTCGTCCGTCAAGATTTGATATATATGAATAAATACCTGCTAACATCGGTAGTTGTATTAGTACTGGAAACTGGTCACACTGCTTTAAGAAGCACAGAGACTTTTCATGTGCCTGCAAATATAGATTATAAGTGAAGCATAATGCATTATTCTCCATGATGTTACGTGAATTGAGGTGGAGTGATATACAAAACTGATATCAAAACTGTCACAACGGCCCCACCATAAGCTTTTAATCAATAAATTTCAATTTTGTAATGTCCTTTGATTCAGAAGACTTGCCCTTAGGGTCTAGTTAATTTATATAGCCGTGATATTCTGTAGTCGTTGCATGCAATAGTGATGGAAATACTTAAATTGTAATTGTATAGGACTATGCCAGCCTCTTTCAATAACGTGAATTAATACAGTCTTTTTTTCTAGAGCAGTTTAGAAGAAAAAAAGTTGTAAGTACAATGCTATGAATGTAAACCACTGTGATCGCTACTTAAGGGTACTTAAGGCTGGTAAAAATATTCAATGAAGTCATTGTTATTTAGGGAGCATTCACAATTGACGTCAACCCTGAGTGGGGGGGTGGGGGGTGGGGGGGTCAGCAAAAAGTTTACGGAGGGGGTGGGCTGCATTGAGGATATATCAAAGTTAAATTGATATTTAATGCAGTCTTGAAGATATATACCTATGTTTTTATAAACTATTAGTTTGAAAAATAAAAGTGTCATATGTCATTTATGAGTGTAGAGTTCATTACGTTCATGACTGTCGGCACGAGTGAATTCTTATATAACTAGATCAAAGAACTTGTTTATTGTAGTCTCTGTATATTATATAGCATAAACCAGTTGGACAAGATTAATTTTCATCTATGTTATTTGTTTCATTGCCTGTATAAGTTAGTACATTAAGTTTTTCATACTTGCTTCTATGGTGTTAGTAATTATTTCTCCAACTTCTTAGTTTGCTTTGTTGGGTTTATAATCTTTGTAGTGTATGAATGTTTCTTTTTTAATTTTGATTGTTAGAGTAAGTTTTAATTAAGTGTTTTGGTATGTGTAGTATCATATTTACTTATTTTACAATTGTATCACTAGTTGGTTGGGGCTCGATAATTTTATTCCTATATTTGTATCACTAATTGATGTGGGTCGGTTTTTGACCCCCAACTTTTCTCAAATAAACGTTGGCAGCAGCCTTCTTGTGCTGCTTGTCACCATTTTCACTTTACTCACGCGTTTATTTTCTCAAAAACAAGCAAGACATAATTTCAACGTAGTATCAAATTAATAGTATTGAATAACAGATAATAATCAGTATCAGTTTCAAATCCAATAATCAATTTTGCTGCTTGGCTGGAATATTGATTTTTTCTTGCTGGCTAAGTGCATTGAATATCATTAAAAATGACATAAAAGCGCTTCTAGAAAGCCAAATTTATATGGCAGAGCGCCCAAAATCGAATCACTTCGGTGTCGCCTCATACCTCATAGTCGTGTAAAGTTTGAACGAAATCGGGCAACAGTTAAAGCTCTAGCTTGTCCGGAGACATACATACATAGCTACATAGTTACAAACGAACGAAACACAATGCTTGCTTCAGCAGTTGAGCTGAAGCGACGCAATAAATATATAATAAAATAATGATAATAAAAGTACGCACATATAAACATAGTAACACCTATAAACAAAGTAATTCAATGTAATTGTGTTCCTATTCGTCAATTTATGAAGTTAATCCAACTTTTACAGACTGTCCAGAAAATCCTGCTGTTTTTGTATACAAAAGACTGCTGCCATATAAACTCCAAAAGGGCAATTTTTCTGAAGCTTTTTCCATTCATCATTTTCGATGTCATATTCACAGACATCTTTAGTAAGATGTTTAGCTTTCCATCAGAAGCTCCACCAAGAAGTAGAATTTTCTTGTCGTGGACAATGGAAGCTGGGTACATGTGGATTTGAGATGGCATTTTTAGATTGAGCCATGTCTTTGTAGCGGGTGAATATCTGGTACACACTTTATTAGGACCTCCCACTAAGTACACATTATCATCAAACCAAACTGCTGAACATCCCCTTGTGTTTTTAATAGATTGAAGAATGTAGCATTCCAATGTCCATTTGTCTTTTACCATGTCGTATTTTTGCATTGCTATTCCATTATCATCTTTGATGCTATTATCATTACACGTGTTCATGATTACATATACATGTGATTGAGAGTTGCAGTAAACGGGATACAAGCCGGTTTTGTACAACATTGGCATGGCTGGTATCCATTTTTGGTGAGTCCCAGTGAATAGCTCTACATCACATGTATTACCGGTTCCATCTCTACCTCCAAATATGATGGCATTATTTTCAACTGAAACAGAGCCATGATAAGCACGTGCTTTGCTCATAGGAAACACTTTTGACCAGGCATTGTATTTTGTAATATAGAGAGATGCTTCTTTACTGTAACCCAGTACATCTCCACCACCAGTTAATAAGAGCCCATCTTTCATTTGGCATACACTGAAGGGTTTTTTACAGGCCGGTGTTGGAATATCAGTTAAGGCCTTCCAACTAAACTCTTCAGCTTTGCAAATTTTCACATGTGAATTTATGGATGAATTTACATAACCACCAATCAAAACCAAGCAGTTTTCTTTGTTCCAATTTGATACATTCACTGCTTTTGCAGCAAACATTGCTTGGCAGATTCCCATCTCAATCTCCTGGTCTATTATATCTCTGTTTTGTCTTATGAAGGTAGCTATAAGTTCACTTGAAGCATCATGCATTTTCAAATGCTTAACAAGATCTTGGAAGTGTTTCCTTCTTGTCTCAATATCAGCCATAACCCAATCTTTGCAAGCTTCTAATAGTGAATCCACTCTTAAAACATCAAGATGTTCATCTGATATGTAATCTGCGACCTCTGCAAATGTCAACTCCAGAAATTCGTCCGATTCTCTTACTCTATTGAATTCCTTTTAACATAATTCTTTTTGCTTCATCAACCAGCTTCTCCAATCCAAACATCATACCGACTCTACACCACCCTAGACAATTATTGCTGTTGAGCTCTCTGATCAAGTAATCCTGGCATTCTTCTTTAAGCTTCCCGAAGCTGTAAAAAGTCTGCTGCTTCAACCAGACCTTTCACATCTGCATATTCAAAGGCACAACAACATGTCCCATGTAGAAATACTGCACTAGTGCATCTAAGATACCAAAGCTGATGTTTTTCAAGGTTACTTCACTTGTGAGAGTTTCTGACATCTCTGAATTCATCATGGCTTGAAAATATGGACTGGAAGCCATGAGCACAATCTTATGACATGGGATAGAATGTTTGCCAGCTTTGAGTGTAAAATCCGTCAGAGTAGCAGATTTCTGGAGGTCATAGAGTTCTTTGTGGAAGATATCTTGGACCTCGTCATTTTTATTGATGTGAAGTGGTGGGTGTGCATCGGTGTCGGCCATTCTGCAATATTCCATTATGACTGGTATTTTATAAGTTTGAACTTACAGTGTTTAAAGTCACATTTAGTGAAGAAATATTTTTAAACATTATATCACAACACAAGAGTTCGAATGCATACAACATTATATTATCTACATTATATTCAAAAAAATCATGCAATCCTTAATTAGTTTTTAAATATTAATTCATGGAAAAAAGTAAAACAAGTTTTATCCCAAATACACAATGACAGAATGAGCTAACAATTTTCCTGAATATAAGTATTATATAATTTTAAATAGTTCTTTTTTACTACCCCTTCGGGTGGCTTTTGATATGAACTATTTACAACATATCATAAATAACCCTTGGTGTTGAAAAATTTTTGGGGGAATTCCGGCTTTTTTTTGGGGGGGGGGTTTTTCCCTTTTTAAATTTCCTTAAGGGGGGAAAAATTTTTTTTTTTAATTTTAAAAAAATTTTTAAAAAAAATTTTTAAAAAAAATTTTTTCCAAAAAAAAAATTTTTAAAAAAAAATTTTTTTTTTTTAAAAAAAAAAAAGGAAAAAAATTTTTTTTAAAACCCCCCAAAAAAAAAAAACCCCAAAAAAAAATTTTTTTTTTTTTTAAAAACCCCTTTGGGGGCCTTTTTATTTCCCCCTTTTAAAACCCAAAAAAAATTTTTTTTTGGGGGAAAAAAAAAAAGGGGGAAAAAAAAATTTTTAACCTTTTTTTTTTTTAAAAAACCCCCCCGGGTTTTTGGGGAAAAAAGGGTTTTTTTTAAAATTTTTTAAAAAAAAAAAATTTTTTTTTTAAAAAAAAAAAGGGGGGAAACTTTTTTTTTTTTTTAAAAAAAGGAAAACCCTTAAATTTTAAAAAAATATTTTTTTTTTTTTGGGTTTAAAAAAAAACCCCAACGGGGAAAAAAAAAAATTTTTTTTTAAAAAAATTTTTTTTTTAAAAAAAAAAAATTTTTAAAAAAAAAAAAAAAGGGAAAAATTTTTTTTTAAAACCTGGGGGAATTTTTTAAAAAATTAAAAAAAAAATTTTAAAAAGGGGAAAACCCAAAAATTTTTTTTTTTTTCCCCAAAAAAAGGAAAAAAATTTTTTCCCGAAAAAAACCCCCCCCCTTTTTTAAAAACCCCCAAAAAAAAAAAGGGGAAAAACCAAAAGGGGGGTTTTTTTTAAAAAAAAAAATTTTTTTAAAAAAGGGCCCCCAAAAAAAAATCAAATATTTTACCTTGGTTAAAAATACAAGAAGGGGTTTTTTTAAAAAACCGGGGGAAAAAAAATTTTTTTTCCCCAAAAAAATTTTTTTTTTTTTTTTTTGGGGTTTTTTTTTTTTGGGTTTTTTGATTATTTCATACTTTTTTTGTTTTCCCCTTTTTTTAAAAAATTTTTTAAAAAAAAATTTTTTTTTTTTTTTTTAAAAAAATTTTTTTTTTTTTTTTTTGGGGGGGGGTTTTTTTTGATAAGGGGGAAAGGGGTTTTAAAAAAAAAAAAAAAACCTTTTGGGATTTTAAAAAATTTTTTTTCCCAAAATTTTTTTAAAAACCGGGGAAAAAAAATTTTTTGGGGGGGGGTTTTAAAAACCTTTTTTTCCCCTTTTTAAATTTTTCCCCCCCTTTTAAAAAATTTTTTGGGCCCCCCCGGGCCCCAAATTTTTAATTTAAAAAAATGGCTTCCCCTTTAAAAACCTTTTGGAAAAGGAAAATTTTAAATTTGGGGGCCCAAAAAAACCCCCCTTTTTTTTCAATTTTAAAAAAAAATTTTTTTTTTTGGGGGGTTGGGTTTTTTAAAGAGGGGAAAAATTTTTAAAAAGGCCCAAAAATTTTAATTTTTTTTTAAAAAAAATGCCAAAATTTAAAAAAATTTTGGGGGGGGGCCCCCCCCCCCAAAAAACCCCCCCCCCCTTTTTTAAAAAAATAAAAATTTTAAAACAAAAAAAAAGGGGGTTCCCCCCCCAAAAACCAAAAAACCCCAAAAAAGGGGGAAAAAAAAAAAAAGGGAAAAAAAAAAAATTTTTAAAAAAAAAACCCCCAAAAAACCTTTGGGGGAAAAGGTTTTTAAAAAAATTTTTTTTTTTAAAAAAAGGGGGGGGGGGAAAAAAAGGGGAAAAAGGGGGGGGGGGCTTAAAAAATTTTTTTTGGGGCCCCCGGGGAAAAAAGGGGGGGGGAAAAAAAAACCGGGGGGGCCCCAAAAAAGGTTTTTGGTTTTTGGGAAAATTTTCCTTTGGGGGGAAAAAGGAAATGGGTAAAAGGGGAAAAAAGGGGGGGGGGGGGGAAAAAAAAAGGGGGGTTTTAAAGGGGGGGGGAAAAAAATTTTGGGGGGAAAAAAAGGGGGGAAAAAAAAAAAAAAAACCCTTTTTTGTTAAAACAATGGCAGATTCAGATTTTCAGAAAAAACGGGGGGGGGGGGGTGCGCACTTAAGGGATTTCATGGGTATTGTACGCGTGATCGAAAGGGAACCTGCCAAAAAACCTATGAAATTAAGATATTTTGGTGGGATGTCCCCACCACCAAGGATCTGTCTATGAACAATATTGCAAAAAGTGTAATAACACCAAAACAAATGAATGTTCTGCAACCACCATGTCCAAGTTAACAACTCATATTGCGAATTCGTGATACATTCGTGGTTCTCAAACTAAAAGCTGTCACATATTCAGAATCTGTAAAGGCCTACATTGTACAAAAATACTTAGAAGCACCAACAATGCTGACGTAGTGAAACGTAATTGCATAATGTCTCAAGCAGAAATGTTAGATTGTAAATTGCATTGCTGGAGAAAGGCTGGTGGTCGATACATAAGAGCAAACAGCGGGGCCGGCATTGGGCTTCATTTAACATCAATCGTGATTTTGTGCTCCCAATTATTGATAAGGCCATCTGAGCAGACGACAATCTGATGGTGACAGAGAATTGGAAATGAACGCAGCAGGCGACAATGACGTGGTAAGAAGGGGGCGTGGTCATAGCAACTGTATACGGGTTTATATGGGTGTGGGTAAAAGGCCAAAGAATTAGGGTTGTGGAGAAATGGCAAAAAATGAGGAATATGGGATGTCATGGAAGTCGGATGTGGGGAAAACACCAAACGATTTTTGTGATATGGGAAAAGGTCAAAACAATTAGGGATGCAGGGAATAAGGCAAAAGAATATAGGGATGTGGGATTTCTTGACCCCTTATAACCCCACCCCCACCCCCCACCCCACCTCACCCCATACACCCACCACCACTAATAGAATTTAAACTATGACCTGATACTGAGATTATGAATAAATACCAATTGCATGACTGATGAAAGCACATTTGAGGTGCGAATCGTGCAATAATGGTCCTACCACCAGCACTGCATGAATGAGATTCAAGTAATGTACATTGGTATTTGTTGTTTGTGGATCAGTGGAGACTCCTGTTGTGGCCACTGCAATGTTCCAAGTTTTGTCATTTTGTTTCTGTCTGGAAATATTCACTGCAGCGTTCTGTTTAGTGCATGGTACAGAAGAAGTGGTACTTTCGTTCAACCAACAGCTAGACATAGCAACACCCTCGGGTGTCTTCTAACAATGACTGATATACGAGTAAAATACTTCAAGATTTGATTGCAAAGTTCATATAACCTTTTTTCTTAAATCACCCGTCACCAAATACATTCCACTGTCATTCACCGAACCCCAGGAATTGTAGTTTAATAGGTTGCAGCACATTTTCATCTCATTTCACAGACTGAAATACAGACAATTTACAATTCACGCTCAAGATTTAGGTGCAATATGACACCCTCGTTCATTGCATATTGTATGTATTAATAGTAGGTTTTATTATGAAGAGGAAGGATGTCACAAACGTTAAAAACAAATAGTGTGGATACCTATTTTATCATATTATAAAAGCATTTGAAAATAAGCATATATCTATACAGAAATAAAACCCACCGATATGATGTACGTCTAAAATACGAATGTAGGGACGTACAATATAAGACTTACACAGCAGATGTTTTGATACTTCACATAGAACAACTCAATATACATATTATCTCCTCAGCATCCATCGTACAAATACAAATACTTATAAAAGCATCAGCAGATAAAAGCCGCGAGACCAGACCTAATGCTGCCGTGGCACGCGAGGCGGGCTGAGTGGGGGATTGCGTGAGGAAGGGTGGGTCAGACAGACGCAGGAACATGGAGCTTCCATGATTTCATTTGATCGTTTCCAGCAGCACAGCCAATATTGGCTTCGATATACAGCGGGTGTTAAAACCGTAACTTTTCCAGCAAAGCCAACAAAAATTTTTTAACTGTCTTTTTTAGGGCTCTTTATAAAAATAAAAAAAAGGGTTACTGGTTTGGAATCAAAAAGGGTTATTTTTTTTTTTTTCCCTCCCTTGTTTTAAGGTGGTTTATTTAATTTTTTTGGGGTTTCCTGGCTTATTGAAAACCAATAACTCATAAAAAAAACAATTTGGGTGGTCTCTTTTTTTAAAAAACAAGCATCACATTTCGTAAAAAGCCCCTTTTAGGCCCGAAAAACCCGGCTAAATTTCCCTCTTGGTTAACTTGGTTATTCCCTTTTTTTTGGGGGTTTTTGGGGTTTTTTCTGGGGTTCATTGGCAACCTTTTACACATACCAGGTTTTATCAAACCCTTCCCTTAAAAAATAAACTTTTTTGGATAAATTCATTTAACAACACACTCACTTTAAAGGGGATTATATTTTTTACGGATTGATTTTTTTTGGTTATGTATTGATCACCCGTCAGAGAAGAGCAATAGGGGGAGGGTCTTGGGATATCTACCCAATTGCCGCAATTGTATTTACCCCAAAAGTTTGGTTGTTTTTTTTTCCCAAAATTTTCATATATTTGTTTTTTATGCTCAATATGAAC
>JAGTTF010006037.1:46564-64497 GCA_019095985.1 Streblospio benedicti
ACCCCCCACAAAAAAAATATTCCTTTTTTTTTCCCCAAAAAAATAAAAATAAAACCTTTTCTTTTCGGTTTAATTTTTTTGGTTTTGTTTTTAAAACTGTTTTTTGTTAAAAAAATTTCCGTTTTAATTTAAAAAAACATCTTTCATTGGTTTTTTCGGTTCCCCAATTTGTTTTGCCAAAAATAAAAAGTGTTTTTTGCTTTAATGTTCTTAATTCCCAAAAAAAATGAATTCGAATGGGCATTTCTTAAGAATCATATCCACTTCTTTTATTTTCATACGGCCGGAAAGTTTGGGCGGAGGGTTTGAAGTACCGGGGATTGTTTGGGAATGAATTTCCCTGGCTTAGACGAGTTGTGCAGGCTTTGACCAAACGTGGGGGTGGGGGCGAACCCCTTTTTCCCCCAAAAATACTTCATTTTCAAGGTTTTTCACAGCCAATCTAACGGTTCAAAACCCATGCACCCCTTTTTTAAAGGCCCCCCCTTTTCTTAAAAACCTGGCTCTGGCATTTGGTGACTTCTGCAGATATGCCTCTTAAAGAGCGTCATCTATTGTGAACAATCTACGGAGACAGTAGTTTTGACCATTTCAATAGTCAACAACATAGGCAGATGCAGATTTTCAGAAAGGGGGGCGTACTTTTGAGTGATTTTATGGTGAAAAGAACTGCCAAAAACCCAACAATAAGCAAAATATCTGCAAATGACACCATCCAAAACAAATGAATGTTCTGAAACCACCATGTCCAAGTTAGCAACTCATATTGCGATGTCTTGATACGTTCGTGGTTCTCAATCTAAAAGCTGTCGACGTATTCAGAATCTGTACAGGCCTACATTGTACACAAATACTTACAGCCAACAACAATGCTGATGTAGTGAAACGTAATTGCATAATGTCTCAAGCAGAAATGTTAGATTGTAAATTGCATTGCTGGAGAAAGGGTGGTGGTCGATACATTAGAGCAAACAGCGGGGCCGGCATTGGGCTTCATTTAACATCAATCGTGATTTTGTGCTCCCAATTATTGATAAGGCCATCCGAGCAGACGACAATCTGATGGTGACAGAGAATTGGAAATGAACGCAGCAGGCGACAATGACGTGGTAAGAAGGGGGTGTGGAATATCAGCTGTATTCGTCAATGCACTTATGGGGTAGGTTTATAAGGAAGTGGTATGGGGGGAAAGGGTAAAGAATTTGGGATGTGGGGAAAAGGCAAAAAAAGAGGGATGATATTTCATGGAAGTGGGGTGGGGAAAACACCAAAAAAATCTGGGATATGGGAAAAGACCAAACAATTAGGGATGCAGGGAATAAGGCAAAAGAATATAGGGGTGTGGGATTTCTTGACCCCTTATAACCCCACCCCACCCCACCCACCTCACCCCATACACCCACCACCACTAATAGAATTTAAACTATGACCTGATACTGAGATTATGAATAACACCAATTGCATGACTGATGAAAGCACATTTGAGGTGCGAATCGTGCAATAATGGTCCTAGCACCAGCACTGCATGTAGTGGAGATCAAAATGCACCTGTTTGTGGATCAGTGGAGACTCCTGTTTTGGGTGCAATGTTCCAAGTTTGCTCAATTTTACGTGGAAATATTCTGCCGCGTTCTGTTTAAAAAACAGAAGAAGTCTAATGTTCCAACCAACAGCTAGACATAGCAACAGCGGGTGTCTTCTAACAATGACGTATGAGTCCATGTATTTGATTGTAAGGTTCAGATAATTTTTCTTAAGTCACCTGTCACCAAATACATTCCAGTGTCATTCACGAACCCCAGGAATTGTATTTAATAGGTTGCAGCACATTTTCATCTATTTCACAGATAGAAGACTGAAGTACAGGTTACCATGCTCAAGATTTAGGTGCGTTATGACCCCCTCGTTTCGCATATTGTAAATCATAAAAAGTGGGTTTTACACTGAAGAGGACAGATGTCAAAAACATTAAAAACAAACATTGTGGATACTTATTTTATTATTTTTATCAAATCTTTTGAAAAATAAGCATATTTTGTACAGAAAAATAAAACCCACTAATATGATGTACGTCTAAAATACGAATGTGGGGACGTAAAACAATATAAGACCTACTCAGCAGATGCCTTACTTCACAAGGAACAACTCAATATACATATTATCTCTACAGCATCCATCGTACAAATACAAATACTTATAAAAGCATCAGCAGATAAAAGCCGAGAGACCAGACCTAATGCTGCCATGGCACGAGAGGCTGGCTGAGTGGGGGATCGCGTGAGGAACTGAGGGGCAGACAGACCCGGGAAGATGGAGCTTCCATGATTTCGTTTGATCGTTTACAGCAGCACAGCCGATTGGCTTCAATATACAGTGGGGGATTTAACCCGTAACTTTTCCAGCAAAGCGGTGTTGTTTGTATAATTAGTTTAGACTGCAACACAACTTTTTATAACTGTCTTTTTATTAGGTCTCTACAAAAAGAGAATCTTACTGGCTAGGAATCAAAATGGATGGCCTCCATTTTTTCTAGTGTTGCCTCATAACAATCATATTTAGGTAAAATCTTAGATTTAATTCTAACTATCAAAGATCTGACCTCATCGTGGCTTGCATTGAGAAACCAGTGTATTTATCCAATATACATCGAATAGGAATACACATTTATATGCATGGTTTCTGCTCACAGAAAAATCAAGCTATCACATCATGTGCGTCACTGTAATCTGAGATAATAAAAAAAATACTATGTTCTAGTGTTAAGAAAGAAAGATAAACTCAAGTGGGTTTTTTTCTGAATTACAGATGTCAAAACGTTAAAACAAAAGTCAGATTATTTTATCACGCTCACTATTTGCCATTCACACCACAAATCGTGATTTTCAAATAAAGACTTAGCTGTGCGTGATTTTTAAACATTAAATGCAACAACCTCATGATATTATCATTTAAGCAAATAGTTCCAAAAATCTTATTTCTTCAAACATTTTCAATTTCGATGGATATATTTGTTTGGCACGCGAGGTAACATAAATCTGGGGATAAAGACAGGACAGACCCAGGAAGATGGAGCTTCCATGACGTTTTCATTTGATCATTTACAGCAGCACAGCCGATTGGCTTCAATATACAGTGGGGGATTTAACCCGTAACTTTTCCAGCAAAGCGGTGTTGTTTGTATAATTAGTTTAGACTGCAACACAACATTTTATAACTGTCTTTTTATTAGGTCTCTATGTATACCATAGTATAGGAGTTATAGGAACTTACTGGGGAATCAAAATGGATGGCCTCCATTTTTTCTAGTGTTCGGCTCATAAATAGCTCATATTTAGGTGGATTTACTTAATTTTAACTACCAAAGATCTGAGTCAGCGTGGCTTGCATTGAGAAGCCAGTGTAATAATCCAATATACATAAAATATCAACACATTAATGCATGGTCTCTGCTGTTTAAAATCAAGCTATCACATCGTATGCCTCACTGTAGGCTGAGATAATACTACCATTGCGGCCTGTAATAAAGACTAAGATAAGCTCAAAGTTATTACTGCAATGCGTGTCGGATTCACGCTCACTGCCATCGGATAAATTAGATGTCTCTTTTGGTTAAGTTGAGCTTATTTAGGCTTTATTCGTCTGGGCTTCAATTTTGGGCAACACTTCTATACAGCATACCAGGCTAACATATGTACGTCAACACATTCACCGACCTACAGATGGAAACTAGAGTATTCCGTCGGTAGCTCTAGAGAGGTGTACAACATCTCAACAACCACACTCAGCATGTGAAGGGTATTGATATTTTGTACGGATTGATTTTGCTATAAGGTTATGTATTGATCACCTGTCAGAGAGTATAGATTTGCAATAGGGGCAGGGTCTTGGTATATCTACTACCAATTGCCGCAATTGTATTCACCTAAATGTTTGGTTGTTTTATATGTTCAATATGTTTCAATATATTTGTTTTATATGCTCAATATGAACTCATAGAAAACATTATACATGTATATTAAAAGTGTTTTTATATATTTTTCTACTATATGCAATATGTGAAAGTCTTAAAATGGGTCAGCTTTTGACATTTTACTGATATATAATCATCTTCACCAATTCGTGGTTCTTCAGAACCACCAATTTGGGGTTCTTCAGAATAACTATTGATAGATGTTACCTTGCTACGGCAAGATGATATATAATATATGTGAAGATGTTTTGATAATTGTAATGTGGTGTGTGAGACACTGATAAACACAGTCTTAGTCTTAGTCTTGCAGTCAATAGACAGAAAAGTTCGCACAGAATGAAGTTTCTCCATTCTTCAAAGGCCATGTTAATAACGTATAATTATCATGTCATAAACCACCAATCTTCATTATATCTTGGTGTAAATGATATAATTGGACAGCTAGAACATATTCTAAATCAATCTGAATTCATTACTGTTCAACCATATACGGAAGATGATTGAAATAATTGACACTACAGTACACTACAACCAACATAAGTTATAAATTCGTAACATTGTGATTCTATAGGTAACATTGCGATTCATTTTATTATAGTCAACATCACATCAGCGTGTGGTGTGTATACATTTACAAACACTATATACACATTACTACTACTATATAGAAGTCTATACAATAGTAGTAATGTGTATGGTATAGTGTTTCTAAATCACAGTGCTATACACACCACACACCCTCTCCCAAAATGCAGGGGCCCATGAAACGAAGACTGGAATTATTCACTCCATAAAAAGTTGGAAAACAATCAAAAACAAGCACAAAGATGGCGGAGGCTGTCACGGAATGCCACAGGCGACATTTTCCTATTCTAACATCCCCCTCTGTGTAGTTTTCTCCCCCGGGCTGTTATATAATTACACGGAAATATCAGTCACAAAACGCATGGGAGTTTCCTCACATTTCTGCCCAACTGTCTGATATTTAACTTGGAGGAAGTAATGGAAAAGAAAGCTATTGGCCAGAAAGCACCTGGTTGAAAAACTAATTACAGCAAGTAATGAATATAATGTTATAAAAAATGTGGTTGGGGACATGTTGTGCCTTGTGCTGGCTTCATTTAGTCATAGAAAATTGGTGTCACTAGCACTAATAAAATGAATATTGGGTAATTTATAAAGACTCTTTATGAGATGTTTACCATTGCATTGTCAGACATGATCAACAGTTACTGTCGTGTAGAATATATGAAATCATTGGATGTGGTTGAGATGAATAGCAATAAGAATTCCTGTGATGTGCTCATGGTGATAATGCTTTTAATGACTGTCAAATCAGATTCAGCCTAAGTTATACATTGCAGACGCGATACATGTAGCAGTGTTGTTTGGAAAAAGTCATTGGAAAGGGAGAAAAATATTTCTACCAAAATACGTTTAGTGAAATTGGTCATAGTGTGTTCTGATGAACTGCACATATACTTTTGAGAATAATCATATTTTACCAATCGCAAGATGTATATATTCTCTGTTATTCTTCTATCGTTTATGATAGAAGCTCATATCGGTTCAGCCCACATGGAAGCATCCTATCATGCAAGAACTACTGATCCAGCAAAAGTAGTTAGAGGCAACATATCTACAGACAACCCCGTTGCAGCTTACTATGCTTGTTATGACATCTTTGTGAAAGAATACAGCGAAAACGCAATGGAATACCTCGGCGTGTGTCGTGCCAGAGACAAGCTGAAACTGTGCAAGGATAAAATAAAAAGGGCGTATCCAGAAGTTGAAAAACATATCGTCTTTGACGGAAGACAGGTAGCAGAGAAGAAGCTAGATTTCTGGTGCACTTACAATACTACCCACGCTAGTTACAATCCCATGGATATTCTCTATTTGAAGTATTATACGTGCCCATATATGGTAACTATGATGGTTTCTTACGAGGACTTTTCAGCACAGGCCATGCTGTACTTGGAAAGAGCGTTCTTGGCTAACTTGGTTCTGCGCTACACAGGATTAGCAGGACTGAGTTCATGGAAACCAAAACAGAAGTACTCGGACCCACACGATCCAGTGTACAAAGCCCTGAGTTCCATGTGGTGTTATGGTCAAAAGTACAGAGTGTGCGTACATAATCTTGTAAAGA
The DNA here is from genome assembly GCA_019095985.1 of Streblospio benedicti. Lineage (NCBI taxonomy): Eukaryota > Metazoa > Annelida > Polychaeta > Spionida > Spionidae > Streblospio > Streblospio benedicti. Next base: position 52,687 of record JAGTTF010006037.1, read on the forward strand.
GATACTGTGTTGTAATAGCGGGGATAAACCAGGAGCTTAATGAAATCCAAGCAGAATATTCCAGGAACGTTCAGGGACTCTACAACTGGACTGCTGATCGCTGCAAAGACAGCGATGACCCTCTCGAGTCAGTGATGAGAATTTCCCAGCTAGAACGGTGGCTAGCACTGCAAACCAACCCGGCCCTGCCAGCCTGTCATGACTACAATGTGTATGTGGCTGGCGCAAGTTGTCTGATAATGTTTCATACCAGGTTTCCACCGTATTCAGATCTTCACAACTTCATGTCACCAATTTGCAGGGAAATTGTGGACTTGAATGAATGTTGGCAGACGGCAAGAACGTCATGTCCTCACCCGAGTGAAGCGGCCTTGAATATCAGTGTAATTGTTAACATATACAATGCGGTGTGTAATTTTACCAACAGCAATAACGCACAACTCTGGAGTGTGATTTACGCTTGGTCGGATGAATACAAGAAGCTTGACACGAGGCAGTACGAAATGATGGCTTTCTATGAAGCTCTCTTCAATTTAGAAACACGCCTCACGCCAGAAAGACCATTGCTAGTGCCTCCTTTTGCCAGGAGTCTAGAGACTGCCCTAGAACTGCACCCAAACCTTCCAGCAAATCTTCGTTCTCTCTTTCATACACTCAGCTCCTACCTTCGAACACTCAGCATTGTACACGATGGAGCATATACCGGGGTGGCCATTTTTGAAGGATTCCATTCAATGAATGACGATTTACTGACTATCATGATGGCATGTCTTAGACCAATGTTCCATCTGTTTGTAGAAGTTGGTCAGTTTGTCCAATATGATCCCATGCGGCCCTTGTGGTGGTGGTATTACTAAGGCATAGTCTCCCATGTATCAGGACTCCAGAACCCCTATCAGATGGTGGGACTGTTCTAGTGGTTGTCGTACATGCATACAACGGACGCTTCTAATTGATTTACCATAGGCAGATCCAGGTTTTTGGAAAGGGGGGGGGCACGCTTAAGGAAAAGGTGGGGGCGCACTTAGGGATCTCATGAAAAACCCTATGAAAATGTAGTATTTTGGTGGGAAAGGGGGGGGGGCACGCGCCCCCTGCGCCCCCTGGATCTGCCTATGTTTATTCTTCATTAAGTTTTATTCTATTTCTTAGTGTCGCTTTGGGGAGATTATCGATATCTTTACATTACAGTGTTGTCTAAAAGGCAAATCATCACTCTGTTAGTTTATAGCAAGTATCGGCTCTGTTGGGTATGACCGTTTGAGTGGTCCTAGTTCGAGCTAATGAGGCTAATCTCGGTTAGGAGCCCATGGGATGTAACAAAAGGTTAAGTTAGCACAGATCTAAAGTTTCACTGCGTGAGTCTAGTTGCCAATTGCTTCAAGAATGATTCGTTGGGCATATGGCTATCATAACCTTGTGGAAGAATTTTCACATATAAAGTATATCAATTTTAGACTAATGCGCGTAGGCCTACGTACGTTGTGAAGTTTCTTTTAAACAATGAATTGAAAATATTAACTTACATTCAAAATTACTGCAGCTCAATATGAATATTCCGTACATGTGTATTCCAGATATGAATCCAAGAATTTAAAATGCTAAACTTGTATTCAATCCAGTTAAATAGAGTAAGTCATTTTCACTAGCCAGTGTAGGTGAACAGAAGAGGTCAGTTCCACTCAAAAGTGACCCCTCTTCAAGACATACCAATCTCTGAACATCCACACCACTAAATATTAGTCCACAGAAAATTAATGAGCTGTTATACGTAAGTCTCTCTTTTAAACACTACATGTAATTCTCACTGAACGTCTAATTTACCACTAGATGTTAATGACTTATACGAAAGCAACATCCTCTAAAACTACACAAGTCATTTGTGTGCTGTTGTCTTTGTTATTTGGGTTGTTACCCCTGAACATCTGTACTGCCTATATTGGTGTTGTTTGTATCCATGGTGACACCGCACCAACTGGGGGCTTCGTGAAGTGACGGAGGTTTTGTGTTGACGAGCAGCAGACGAAAGCTCATCTCGTCTGCTGAAGTGACGTCACAGCAGGTGGATTTTAAAAGATGTTTATGGTTTTGTTGGTTTTGTTGCGAGTTTGTGTTGATTATTTTAGAATTGTGCTGTGATGAAGAAGCAGATCTGAGGGCCATTTGATAGTTAGGGATGGGGATCATTGCTTTATTTTTTAAAAATAAAGTGAAAATGACTATTGCTGGAGGAAGATGTGGGTAAATCATGACGTTGAAATCTAGAGGTTGAAATACAGTGTTTGTTAGGCAAATAAACTATTGAGAGGTAACAGATACTTGCACCTCAGATAATCGCAAAAAAGCTATACTCTGGTTGAAAAAAGAAGATCCATCCTCACCAAATGTCTAATGTCAGTAACTTAGTTTAAGTAAAATTAAGCAGTTTTTATGTGCCTGCTTCAAGTCTGTCAGCTTTCCAATGCCTTCTTCAATGGTGCATGGGCGCCAGCATTCTTAGAGAGAGGATGGGAAATTTTTTGCCTTTAATTACAACGACATAAAATGCATTTACCTGAATAAGAAAGATGAAGAAACGTCGAAATAATGAGTCAAATGAGATGAAAATGTACGACAATCCGGTTTTATCAGGCCGATACTGCAATGACAGCAGTACTGGCCTAACAAGACACGGATCATCGCACAGAGAGGTGAAACGAAAATGACAACCTTTTATATTCGCGTGAGATATGAGAGGGTAACTATCTTAAGGCTGGATTTAGGGGCCTATAGCATAAACTTTATAATTCCACATTATTGATATAAGCTGGCATGGTCCTATACAATTACAACTTAGACATTTTTTACCAAATTTCAAATAACTCTTGTTTTGTCAGCAAGTACAATTGGAAGGTGTTTGTCATTGGATGCAATTAGTTAAGTTTGCATTACCTTATAGACTATGGTAGACTTTGTCGAGTATTTGCAAAGGTACCTGATAAAGGCTATATTGTTTATTATACCATGTCACAATAATGAAATAAATCATATGAATAAAAAAACAATTGTAATGCAAAGGTAACTAAATCCAGTCAATGACAGACAACTTTCTGTTGTGCTTACTGACAAAAGAAGGTACGCAAATTTGGTGAAATATTTAGATTGTGATCGCACAGGACTGCCTCTGGGCGAATATTTATTAACCACTGACTTACAATGCTGGGGCCCAAGTGAAATGTGCACCCTTGATGAAGGCTATAGTTGCGTCGCTTCAGCAGCTGAAGCGAAAGCCTTGTGTTACGTTCGTTTGTAACCATGTATGTATATATGTATGTATCTATGTATTTATGTTTGTCTCCGGACAAGCTAGAGCTTTTACGCTTCGCCCTATTTCTTTCAAACTTTACACAACTATTTGATATGATGCGACACCAAAGTGATTCGATTTTGGGCACTCTGCCAGTTAAAGTGTGCATTCCATAGTGCCATTTTGGGTCCATTTTCAACATTTTCTGCAATAGTTTTGTTGATGCTTTTGAGAAAGCATTCAAACTTTGTACAACGCTTACATGCCTACTGAACATTAACTGTATTCAATTTTGGCACTTTGCCAATTAGAGTTTACCTTTCAAAGGGCCATTTTAATTATTTTCTTTCTATTTTTCCACTTTAGTTTCAATACATGTTCGAAACATGACCATCGAATTGGCATAGTGGTACTATTGGAATAAAAGTGCTGAGAGAGCACAGCGTTACCATATTAACGTCGACTCATGGGTAATAGATATTAACTTTAGCCATGTTTAGAAAGCGCCTGCAGTCCAATGCCAATAACATAGATGTAGGATGAGTCACGTATCAAATACATGTAAGACGTTTTTCTGATTTTATAGCATGAAAAGCGCCCCCGGTGAGGGCAAACCAGTGTTTAATACACTGGAATGTCACTGTCTATATATTGGCTGATTATTGATTTATAGCAGTATCATCTATTACCAAGAAGTGGATGCATTTTTTGGAGTCGAGTGTCTGGAGTTTGTGGTTATAGAATATTGATTTTAATGGTGCATTCAAATAGTAATAAGACTGTGATTCACTAGTAAAATGGACCTAATAATGGGCCCAAATGGGCCCAAATATGGACCGTATGGGCCCATGTGAAATAGGGTTCTTGTGGTCACCATTTCCAACCGACCTGCCAAATTTGAGCATCCTAGCTCAAACGATGCGACCTGTAGAGGGGTAATGAACCGGACGGATGGACGGACGGACGCAATTAATTGGGTACAAGCCAGTGTATAAAACACTGGAAAAGCGAACATCTTTATTGCCCATGGGTATATAAAATAATATATAATAATAGTAATATAAAAGACTAGCAATATATAAGTTAGACATTTATTGTATAAACTGTACATGGCAGTTAGTTCATTACACGTATTTTTTGTACACTAAAACTACACTCAGTTTCATAAGCAAATCTACAATATAAGAACAGACATTTACAAATTTTTCATACAGCTGCCGTCAAACATTTAACAACTGCAGAGAATTTTTAACTCAAGCTGATTATTATACATGTTTCAAATCCGTAACAATGTGCGATTCTAGTTTACTATGTAATTATAGGTCAACAAGATGAACAACAGTTCTATGAAAATTTAAGACGTGATGGATTACAATATTTTCAAGCTCCTATCAAAATATATATCAAAGGATTCTATGATTCTTTATATTTGAATTTATACACATGTATGTTATAATAGTATGTATAAACTTTTAATGAAATATTTTTATTCTTTTTTTTTTTCCAGTGGCAAATGGTTTTACATTTGTTCATATAAAAAATCTGATGAAGGTTTGTGTCTTCATATTAAATATAAGAGGTAGAAATAATGAATTTGAAAACAATAATGATAACATATTTTACAAAATATCTACGAAAATGATAGTGTTTCACACTGGTAATAACAAAAACAAGCACTGAATTAACGACTAACGGACTAACGCTGTTGACCTTAAACATTTATACCTGATTGTTCACAGATTACATCTCGATATCAATAAGTTACAGTTCATAATTTTTGTACATCATACACATTATGATTGGATACAATATAAAACATTATGCCACGTTCACACCATCATACAACAACTAATACTCTAATAAGACCGGTTTTATTTTCAATGTAGATTACTTGCATGCAAATATAATATCCATGAACTAAAAATATTCATTCTATAGTTGAAAAGTCATAATGCAAACTGAGAGGTATGAATGTAAACCCTATTTTATGCAGGTATAAAATGAGGAATATTATGCTTTTACAATTGGTCTCACAACTTGAAATATTCATGACAATAGATATACTATTATGATATACACATAACAATGTACTACAAAATGTTCAATTATGAATTGTTCCATTAAGGTATATTTTATTGTTCAGTGCAATGATTTTAGCTTGTTATTTTTTTCCAAAAAAATTAATTGAATTGTTCAAAATAACAGCGCACCAAAGATAACAAATCTTTATGTAAAAGAAAAATAAGGGGATAGCTTTAAAATTTGAAACTCCTTGGATTTATAATTTAAAAGTCTACACGACGACATACCAACTATAAAATCCATGAACCAGTAAGTAACAATTGCACACATCACATACCTTCCATTTTCATACACATGCGTTTCAACAAATAACAATATACTTGACCTTGTAATTTTTACAAAACAGTACGTACAGGGAACTGACAACAACGTATAACAATAACGTGGAAAGAAAACTTCCAAAGTAATAGGTGGGATTTCTATAGCATGTTAAAATAACTTGTGTATTTGTAAAATTCATTTGCAATGATTGTTTTCATGTGTCGTGATCAACAGAGCATTTGCAATGACTAGATTTCAACAATAATATATAGGTGCAATTAAAATTATTCTTGATCAAATCATTATTTCATATGATAAAAAAGGCATAATCTTCTATCATTTTATATAGGGACAGAACATCAGATAGAGTATTGATTCATTACATGTATTTGCTTATTTTTAATAAAAAAAATCCCTTGATCAGTATTTTTTTTTCTAAGTGAAAAATACATTTATTTGTATCATTTGCTCAAATTAATAGAAAACAAAAAACACATTGAGAATTGAATTAAAGTTTCGAGCAAAGAATTTAGCTACAAAACAGTAACATTATCTTCTTTCAAAATATATAAAGAGGTAGACATAAGCGTGATCTATAAAAGTAAAATTGATACAAATTCAGAGCTAATGAAATAAGCAATCACAAAAGATCTAGAAAAGCTCTTGATACATAAAAATAAAATCCTGAATAAAGAATAAAAATACAGCCATAACAAAGCCATTCAATTTTTTTTGTATTCACAAATAAATATTAAATGTAACCAAACTAAACAGAAAATATCCAACTTTAATACCAACATTTGAGATGTTTGTTTGTTTTGTGTACAAATATTAATAGAATCTTTGAATGCATCTGTTTTTATCACAGGATACATTTGGTATCATGTACATTTTGTTCTATCTCAATGGCTTATTTTACTACTGGGACATCAACATTATTAGAAATAAAAATAAGATTGAAAAATACTTTACTGCTTTGTCATTTGTCAGTAGAAAGAATAATTAATATATACAGTACATTCATTATATTTCTTGTAATTCTTACCATCAAATTCACATATAAGATGAGTTTTCTGAAAATGGTGACACACAATATGAAATAGAAAACATAAATTTCTCACAACGCTACAAATATACAACACGTATGTACACATTGTGGTTTTGTTTCTATACAATGGTGTTAAAAGTTAAAAATCAGGAATCAGTAGAGATGTAACATATTTCATACAAATGTAACAAGCAATTCACAAAACAGACCAACGTCAACAATTTCTATAACTTTGCAATCATTAAAATCAGTTAGTAATATTTACATTCAACTAAATAATCATTGAAGAACAGTCAATTTGCCTCAAACTTTTAATGTACAATTTTCAATTTCATCTCATAGTTTTCATCATTTCATACATTTTTTTTTTCATTACACCTCATAATATTTAAGTTTATTATAAAGTGCAGTATTAACTACGCAATGCCATTGTAATAAAATGGTAAAACTAAAAGAATGGCAGAACTAGTGATCATTACTACAATATCCATCTTATTCATGCTAAAAATCCGTTTTTGTTTCTTTCACACAGAGATCCCATTGAAATCACATTTTCACTCACACTGTACAATATATTCTATAACAGTTCAGTATTTTATTTCATATATTTTACTACACCAATAATGGCAGACATTAAATTAATCCATGTCACAGTATTTTTGTACACAAAAATTCCTATAACAGGAAAATATATGTATATATTTTGCATTTAATATCTAAATCACTGTTTATCGTATCTTTAACAGCAAATGTGTTTCAAGCTGTTTATCCAGCATGTCAATATGGCTGGACTATCACGTCATAGACAAAGTAATTCCAAAGAATACGAGAAACTGCTAGATTATATTGGTTTCACACATTCTTACACTATAGCCAGTGCATGGTTTTATCCAAGTATACGTGTATATGTATATATAGCAACAATCATTTTGTGTTTTGTTTATTTTGTTTGGTTTTGTTTCAACTATTAGCACTTAATCTAATAGTTCAGAGCTTGTCCCCTGAGAAATAATCAATGCTCCATTCAGTACTCAATCTGAGAAAACTGCCGTCTATCCTCGATTGACTCTGTATTCACAAGAGGGATCATAATCATCACAAAGCCACTCAGATTGAACTGAATATTCACTCCATATGCAACAAATTTCAGCTGATGACATTGAGTCTTCTTGACTCAAGCATCGTACAATGAATCGCAGACTTGCCTTGGCCTGGGAAGACACGACGCTGTATAACCATGAAGCCTCACGACTGATGACGTCCTTTAGACAAGGTCTGAGTGATGCAGGAGGCAGATACGATTTCCCTGACATTCTTCGGAGTCACCACTGACGCCTAGCGACAAGTAACTCTGCAGTCCTTCAGGAAAAGCAGCCACGTTCTTGCTGCATCACGTGATTGCTGTAGTGATGACCGCTCACAAGAAGCAGAGGTCCCCAGCGTCATGTAGTGACCAGTAGTGACCATGTAGTGACCGTTAGTGACCGCTCACAAGAAGCACAGATCCCCCCGTGTCATGTCCTCGATGAGCTCGCTGTGGTGGAGTAGGTACACCTCCTCCGCTCCCTCGTAGACGACCTGGAACAGAGGGTCGGCGCCACGCGACCTGACGCCTACCACACGGCCTGGAAAAACAACAGGACAGTTACATCATAATTCTCTTGCAATTTTTTCATTGAAAAGGAGACTGCAGATCTCGAAACTAGTAGTATTTTATTTTATTAATTTGCACCCCGCGACCTAACGCCAACAACACGGCCTGAAAACAGAGCAGGACATAGAATGTAAACTATTGGGTTTCATTATATAAACATTTTAATAATATAGATACCTATTGGAATGTGTGATTTTGTCTTTGGCAAGACTTTTGCTCTTGCCTCAAGAGCTTCGTCGGCTATCTATATATCTTGAGGCAAGAGTGAAAGTCTTGCCAAACACAAATGACAGGTTCCAATAGGTAGCTATATAATTAAAAAACACACAGTACAGTTACATGCCAACCACACGGCCTGAAAAAATAGCAGGACAGTTACATCATAATTCTTCTTTTTCTTTTTTTCCGTCTTCTAATAAAAATATAAAAATAAATACTAAGTGTTTTGACTACTATTAAATAAACATGAAGTAATCTATAGTAACTTAAGTAGTATGTTTGCTTAATTAATAATGAAGGCATAAGGTTGCTTGTAACCTATAGTCTACTCGTCCACTTAAGCAGATTATGTAGGTGAAAAGTTCTTATATTTACTGGTGTATTTTGTTCATATCATTTTAAATTTAGTAAGTTTGCTTACTATACATACAAGGTTGCTGGTAACTTATATTTTACTCATATATACATCCAAACTTCATCAGCAAATGACTGTGGAAGCATAAATGTATCTCTTCAAAGCTTATATTATTACCATGTCATTTGAATGTTAAATGTAATTATTATAAAAATTGTAAAATTTAGAAATACAGTATTATGATTTATAATATGTCAAAACTAGGTGAGGGTTTACGATATCCTCGTAATGAGGACAATGCCCGAGCCGTTTTGCTTTGTAGTCTTTATATTATGTAATAGTAAATATTGCAACAGAAAGAATCAAACAAAATTATATTTAAACTAAATATGAGTCAACCAGCTGCAGCTCAAATCATAAATCGAGCAAACTTTCTGCGAGCAAAGAATCCACTCACATTTGTACCACTTCTGCTTGGTCTTGCCCTTGACTTTGTCCTCCCACCGATGGTGCATCTTTTTCTTGAGGAACTTTGGCGATCTTCTCCGCCACCACCCTGAAACATTAACACGACAGTGGGTTATAGTTTAACATGGTGACCTTCCTTCATTCACACTAGATTCAAATTGGCACACTCAAGACGTCAGTTGTTTTTATGGTCTACCATGGCAAAACAGAACAAATTATGAAGTCCAAAAGGTACAAAAATTCATTAAAATCACAAATTTTCGCATCTTTATCAAGTGAAAAATGACATGTTTCACTTGATAAAGCATTGAAGATGCGAAAATGTATGATTTTAAAAATTTTTAGTACCTTTTTGACTTCATAATTTGGTCTGTTTTAATATAATATGGTACGAGCAGCTCCAAAAACTTTTTATACTACAATGGCAACTTTGCTTCATTCACACTAGATTCAAATCGGCACACTCGTATTATTTCTGAGCTCCCTGGGCAACTAACAGCTGTAGTGGTCATAGCAACTAATAAAATGTCACCAGTACAATAGAGCAAGGTGTATATAACTGATTATGCGAAAGACCCGAACGTAAGTCAAACCCACGACCTTTCGATCACAAATCCAACTCATTATCTATTAAAGAACTACACATTACAGCATGAAAACATTGAAGTCGTTGTCCAAGAGGTTAAATTTGAAGAACAAGCTCATTGAAACACATTAACATTATAACGGGTTGTACTTTCTCTATCAATTTCATTTATCACATCAGAACTTTATAGAATTGCAATTTATATAATTGAATATTGCATGACCAGTATTTTGTAGAGAACAAAGTCAGAAACATGTGCACTGATCCACTTACGGGTCTAGTTGTTTTGGTTTCCGCCCTCGTTGACCTTTGGTAACCTTCGGTTTCCCACCAGCTCTCTGCTTCGCTTTTTTCAGCAATTCTTTGGACTGGAATGAAGTATAACAATTCCAGTTGATTCATTAATATAATACAAACAGGACATTAGTCATCACTTATTACTTCAAATTTCAATGATTGAAACGATATTCCTTAAAACGGAAACCATAATGTAAAAAAGGCACTTGCATGGAAACCAAAGTCACCAGAAATGCAAAAATGCATGAAATGTAAAGACTGATGACTATCACTATTCTAAGCTGTAATTCTCTTAAAACAGAACAGATACTATAGTCAAAAAGGTACGAAATTTTATTCAAATAACAAATTTTCGCATCTTCAATGCTTTCTCAAGTGAAAACTGTTATTAATGTTACAAAATAACATTTTTCATTTGAGAAAGCATTGAAGATGCGAAAATTTGTGATTTGAATAAAATTTTGTACCTTTTTGACTATAGTATCTGTTCTGTTTTATTATGATATGGTGCGAGCAGCTCCAAGAAGTTTTTTATACTGTAATTCTCCTACCTTGTTTGTGGGCCGGCCTCGCGCTTTCTTCACCTTGTTCTCGTCGGCCATACACTTGGACTCGTGGAACGCAGCGCTGAAAAAAAACACCGTTAGAGGACAAAATAACATACGGTTAAAATCGAGCTTCACTATATTAGTTGCAATATCTGAGATATGACGGGCGGGTTCAGACACCATATAATAATAATAATAATAATAATTTATTTCACACAAGATACAATTTGTAAGAGCATAGTTAAAAGCATAATTATTTAAAAAAGATGCTTTCGCCAATTTACAGAGTGATATTTCAGTACTGGAGTGAGAGTTTCACAATGAATTTGTAGGATTCTGGCCACAACTTTTCATTCCAATTCGAGATTGGAAGTATTACAAATCCATAACCCCACACTAAATATTCCACTGTATTTAAACCCAATAAAAGTACTGAGAAATGAATACAATTTTTAACATACAGTGAAAATCGCGCTTCACTATATTAGGTGCAATATCCGAGATATGAAAGACGGGTTCAGACACCATATAAAAGATTTAAGTACTAGCGTAACAGTTTAACAATGAATTTGTACCATTCTGGTCAGCAATGTCCACAAATTTTCATTTTACTGATTGGAAGTATTACAATATGCCACTGTATGTTAACCCAAGAAAAGTACCAAGAAATGAGTACAAATTTTACCGAATCTCGCTGTTGTATTTTTTCCCACAGCGCACGCACTTGAACAGTCGCTTCTGTTGCCGTGCTGGCTCAGAATCGTCAGTGTCTTGGTCTTCATTGTCTTCATCATCATCGTCATCGTCATCATCGCTATTTGTCTGAGAGGCCGATTTGCGTGGAGATGAGGATTTTTGCGAGGATCTTTCAGCTCGGTCTTTCATGGCCATACACTTGCTTTCGTGGAATGCAGCTCTCACCTAATCAATAGGTTTATGACGATTATGATTGAACTCTAAAATTGATAATACTATACAATGTAGCTGTGAAACATTTGCTTATTGTT